>CM040188.1:37684624-37967124 GCA_022606455.1 Callitettix versicolor | reverse complement strand
TGTGTGTGTTGTGTTTGTGTTGTGTGTGTGTTGTGTGTGTGTGTGTGTGTGTGTGTGTGTGTGTGTGTCTGTGTGTGCGGGCGCGGTGCGTGTGTGTGTGTGTTGTTTTGTGTGTGTGTGCGCGCGCGTGTGTGCGTGTTGTTTTGTGTGTGTTGTGTGTGTTGTTTTGTGTGTGTGTGTGTGTGTGTGTGTGTTGTTTTGTGTGTGTGTGCGCGCGCGCGCGTGTGTGTGTTTGTGTGTGTGTGTGTGTGTGTGTGTGTGTGTGTGTGTGTGTGTGTGTGTGTGTGTGTGTGTGTGTGTGTGTGTGTGTGTGTGTGTTGTGTGTGTGTGTGTGTGTGTTGTTTTGTGCGTGTGTGTGAGTGTTGTGTGTGTGTGTGTGTGTTGTTTTGTGCGTGTGTGTGAGTGTTGTGTGTGTGTGTGTGTGCGCGCGCGCGCGCGGTGCGTGCGTGTGTACGCGCGCGCGCGTGCGTGCTTGTTTTATTTCATAGTTCTGTTTCATTAAAATTTTCTAGCATCACAATTCTTGATTTTTTAATACACTAATAAAACCACAGAATATAAGTACTAGAACGATAACCCTTACGAAAGGTGTGCGTGATCGCTGCTGGTGGCACCGTAGCGGCGGGTAGTTCAAGTTCAATTATTTCGACTTTAACCTCTGATAATTTTTTAGCACGCTTCTTACAATGACGGCTGGTACTTCCGGTCTGTTTACATTCAATGGTAAAACTAAACTGTACAAAAATAAATAATTGTAAGTAACACTTCAATTAAGCATACAGTAGTTATTTTGTAGGCGTATTACTACTTTGGTTACATCACTGTATTTTCGCAATTCAGAACGTTTTTCGCGTAGTCTATTTATTTACCTTTTTTTATTATAACAAACTTAGATATACTTTTGTTTTTCCTACTCGTCGACACAGTTTTATTTTCTGTATCAAGCGGAACTGTAATGAAAACAAAACACAAAAATACTGCAAGCATTAATTCACCTTCATTATCACATTATCCCTGCACAAAATTCCGATTCAGGAAGCACGTTGTGGCTGTGAAGCTGTGTGCCTTTTCTTTCGGTTTTTACAAGATCAACTTTTAAAAAGTACTTACTCCAGTAAATTCAAAACACGAGTCATTTTCCTTTTCATTTGTAATTAGTTTTGTTCTACTCTACTAAAATAACAATAAAATGCTTAATATTAATGCCTCTTCTATCACCCAATTCTGTATCACTGATACTCGTGTTTTATCACGGTACAGGAAGTCAGGTGTACAAATAGACCGCAAGGCCTAAGCCTGGATGCGTACGGTGTTGCAACTGAATAGGCTACTTTAGAAACCTAGTGCGTGTGAGCGCGGGCATGTGTGTACTTACAACTCTACGTCATGAGCCGTCGTCCACTTGTGTTAGCGACAGATTTATAATTTTTAAAACAAAACACCTCACATTTAATTTTTTTTTCACAAAAACATGTGGTCCGAAAACAATAACGAAAGTTTTCAAAGTTGGCAAATTGTAGTGTAATTTCTCAAAACAGATGAACCAAATTTCAAATTAAATTTGACCGACTGCAGTCAGGACTCAAATTTGTTTTTACGATTTATTCTCGAACTGCAAGATTCTTCTACTTAAAGTGTCTACTGATTTAAGGATCTTCACGAGTGACCTAAATTTGAACGAAATTTGACAAACCGGTTTTCGGGGTTTTCCGATGATTTCCGAAACTGATTTTTCCAAAGATATCAGACCAATACGTTTTATTTGGGTACTTATCAACTATTTCCCGCAAAAACTTAACAAAACCGTTACACCTAATTTTTAAAAAATCTGATACGAGCAAACCATGTCAAAATTTTGACCTCAGTCTGTTAGCTCTTATTATTCAAATAATTTACAGATTTACTATTTCGATAAAGGACAACTTTATGTTTTCAATACAAACAAAATGTGAAAGGAGTACAGAAATGTGGACTCCAGTTCGTAACTTAGGCCTAATTAAATAAATTTAGTTTATTTAGCATTTAACTAAGCAAACTTATTTTAACCAAAATATAATCACAGCCTAAGCATACAATCTAGGTCTAGAAATAATTAGGCAAGCTGATTCGTGTTTCTTTGTTATTCTTATTTGCCTGCGTTTAAACAAAAATAAAACTGTAATTACTTTACAAAAGACTCAATATAATGGCTAAAAGTATAATTTATTTATTAGGCCAAAACATTTTTGCAAAGTACAGCCACCATTTTAAAAACATGCGCGATATGGAAGGCTAAAGTCCCGAGTTGGACTATTTGCCACGAACGCTACAAACTTCAAGAACAGGGGTGGAGGCGTTTGAGAAAATAGTACTATTATCTATTTACCTATAGTTGAACACTTCGCCGCAAGATGCCATCAGCAGCGAGCGTTCACATATCTTTCATAATACGTGTATACTCATTGCCTGTAGTCTTCCAATTTAAATTTATTTACATCGCTTGTGGTAAGCAAAAATCCTTTGTTTCCTTGTTACCGTTTTGTTTTCCTTGATAACCAAACTGCTTATTCGTACACCTTAGAGGAAGTGGTCGTTTTTTATTTTCATATTTTTATTTACTCCCAAACAGTAATTTTCTTTTAAATGAAATTTACTACACTTAACGTGGGTTACGTATCTTCATTTTAGCGTAACTATGCATCAAATTTTAGCAAAATCTGTTAAACAGAGTTCGATAAATCATCCAAATTTTCCAGTTTTTCCGATAGTTCCCAACCCGAATTTTCGGGAACGTTTTATTTGGGTACTTACTGAACAAATTTGATTTAAATATATTAATTTGGTTTCTGTGAAAAAAGGGATTGTTTTTTTAAATCAAAAAGGGGTTTCGAGATACGGAACAAAATCTTTTTAAATGACAAATCGAAATCCGTCATTTCAGCTGCCTTACAGGACCAAACATTCAAATCAAACCCACATTTTTGAACTCAGGTGACCAGAAAACGGATATCTATCTGAAGAATGATTTCTATATCGTATTTTCTTATAGCCTACTTTGTATAGTGAGGATGTAAGAACACACATTCCTTACACTGTAACAACATGCATGAGGAACTAGTGGGTTATTATTGTCAGCGACTGCGTAATCTTAAAACTTTACGAGATGGTGTGACAACAAACAAGCAATAAAATTATTATAGCCTAATTGCTATTTAAGTAGCTTTGTACAACTTAAGTCACCTACAATAACGAACTTGGGACTACCAGTAACATCTGTGTTCACTTATCGAGCTCCTTTGAAGATAAAAGCCTTATTGTCGTAAGTCTTTTGGGGTTTATTTCTATTGATGGAAGTACACTTCAGCTCCTTACATGGTTTTCAAATTCATGTATGAACCTTCTGTTTACGGTTTTATTACTATTACAGATCATAGTCTGCAGACGAAAATGTAGCACACAAAAAAGGAAACACAGATTGTAAAACCAATAATGTACAACAAAACAAACGTGAAGTAACAAAGCTAGGAGAAGTAAAAGTAGTAAGTATTGCTCCAATAAACGTAAAGACGACGCTATTCCAATTAGTAAAGACCGAATACTTAACTTTAGCACTCTCATTGTGTAAATTGGTGTTTTGTATTCCAGAAGGGTACTCGCTGCGAGTCTCCACGCCAGTCGAGTGAATAGAAAGCAAACATATGTACTGGAACGAGTTGATTCTTCCGCCAATACGTCCCCCCCACACAATAGTCGACTGTATGACGTACTAGCACCGTTCGAGACCGATTACACGATTCGAGCAACACGTACGAGTGGTTTGGTGTGTACCACGTGTTTTGTAATAGTTGATCATTGGGTGTAGTTTTTTTTTTTTAATGGCTAAGTGGTGTGGAGGTAACACTTCAAAATTTGTGAAACTGTACAGAGAGGACGAAGAATGCTTACAGAATACGAGCCTGAACAAATCGGCCCGTGAATCAGTTTCGTTAAGAATTGTAAAAGAAATGAATATATGATTTTGGTGTTTCTGAGGTAAGAAATAAAATTAAGAAAAGAAATCCGAACACTCGGAAAATTTCGGAAGCTATTTCCAGTTGCAAGGAATGAGAGAGTTATTTCCAATTTCATTCGGCTGTGTATCGGTTCGTTGTATTCGTGGCGATATTTTCTCCAACAGTAAATTAAAAGAATCTGGAGACATTCGCATACAATTTCGGTATCTGGGAATGTCCTCTAAGGCCAGCTCCTGAAGAAGCATACTTGAGGCCCCACGCGCGTATCTTCTAGCCATCCATTTTCTTACACGTGTTCTTTTTGGCACGTTTTCTTCTGCCAAGATTATTTTCATCAATCTTCGCACAACACTTTAATACATGTCTTTAAACACTTTCTGATCAAATACTTTTTGCATATAGCGCTCATCTGTGCAAGGAAATAGGACAAAAAACTCGACTACTGGAAACTGCCGCCAAACCGAGTGGTGTCTACATGTGTTTAGCCAATTTTAGCGTGTATCCAGCGTGTGTACAGTACTCGCCTCAGCGACTCGTACAAGTCACTAGCGTCGTGTAAAGCCGCCTTAAAACACAAATAGTGTAATACAAAAGCCAACAGCAAAGAGACACGACAATTAAAAATCGATCAGAAACTTTAAAAACTAATTATTTTTGAACTGTTTAAAACACGAACAGTTTGAATCAACAACAAAACTTTTATAACCACGATTTGGTTGCCAGCGTACGTCGGTGAGAACAATGTGCAAACTTCGTCGTGTGGCACGAAGCCAAAACCTGTTCCAACCAAAACAATGTTCTGTCTTCCGTGTCTGTCTTTTAACTGAAGCTATTCATGTCACTGTTATTTGACACGCCTAATTCTGACAAAATCCTTGCAGGCTTATTGAATCACGGTTTGTAATCCGTTCAAAATTTACGAATACTTTAATACAGATTAAGTATTTATGAAGGTTTTTTAATCTGTAACTGCGTAATAGTTCGAATACCAGCAGACCTTGTGTATATTCTTGACGGCAGCGCTCTGACACGCATGTAATCTTTTCCGCAAATTTAACCGGTAACCGTCATATTTATAGAAAATATTTCTGAACCAACCTCACTGAAAATTTTATGCCCGTTTCCCCTGAAACGGTAGAACTTATGATAGGTCTTGCCGTTTAGCCAGCATTACACGAAATAACCAGCCGGCCTTTATACAAGGTGCCTCAGTACCAAATTCAAAACAACCGGTCAATGCGTTTGGCTAAAATTGCGTACGTCATCGTAAACCAAAGGCCGCAATCTTTAAATGGAATCGAATTGGGAAAATCTTTCAATCGTTCGGCCTTTATACATGGTGCCAAATATACAATGCACCAAATGCGAGAGGAGCGGACCACTGTAAGCATAGCGGAGAACAGGGACGCCGCTTGATTGTGCTCAGCTCCGTTACGCATCCAATGGCCGCACTTCTATTGAAGTTTTCAATTTGCAGCCGCTCCGCATTTGGTGGTCACTGTCAGTAAACGTAAAATCTGTATATACGATTTGTAATGACCACTCAAAATTACTTTAGAGTTTAGAATTGTTGCTCACGATCCCCAAGGACCATGATTTTCACCCACAGTATTTACTAGTTCATTCTTCAATAAAAGTCACTAACAAAATTATAATTTTTAAATTAATCTATCTATAATTCGGTCTACAACGTTCTACGTCGTCTTCCGATCTCCAACCTCCACCGATCGCGGTCCCACCACAGGTCTTCTGGTAGATCCCTTTTTTTTATTTCCTTTTCGACTCCCTCTCTCCAGCTCAGTCTCGGCCTTCCTCGTTTTCTTCTTCCAGGTGTTCGCCATTGCATGATTTTTTTGGGAATTCGCTCATCCGGCATTCTTTGTACATGCCCGTACCAAACCAGTTGTTTTGTTCTTATGTCCTCTACAATTGTATGCCTTACGTCCATTATCCTCCGTATACTTTCATTTCTCACTCTCTCTTTTCTTGATCTTCCTGCCGCTCTTCTCCAAAAGTCCATCTCAGTAGCCAACAGCATTCTTTCTGTTCTCCTCTTAATTGGCCATACCTCACTACCATATGTTATAATGCTTTTTACAATTGTGTCATAAATTCTTTTTTTATTCTCTTTTGCTTATATAATTTATCTGTTCCGCACTTAAATAGTTCAGCCGGAATCTCCCCTTGTCCAGGCGCCTTTCCATTTCTGAGCGACTTGCACACATTCTTTACCTCTGTCACACTTATTCTTAAAGGCGATGCCATTATATTAACTGGGTTTTCGTGATCTTCAGAATTTCTTTCCATAAATTCCGCTCTACCTTCTGTTAACTTTTTGAAGTGCGTTTCCCATTTTTGCATGCTTATAGTTGAGATCATGTCTTTGTTTTGGTTTTGACGCAAGTTTTTTAGGAGTCGCCAACTTTCTGTACTTCTTCTTCCCCTCCCCCCCCCAGATACGTGTTTGTTTTTGTACAGTTTTTTCCCAGGCTTCATTTTTCTTTTGAGTAATTTTCTTCCGTACGCTTGCTTGAGCCTTTTTGTAAGCTATTTTGTCATCATTTGTTTTGCTAGTTAAGAATCTTTGGTATTTGTATCTCTTTTGTTGTATATCTTTTTCGATATCCTTTTAAATTAATTGAACTCTCTAAAAACCATTAGGCCTAAGTCATCGTTAAATCTAAAAACATCCCATATTAATCTAAGGAATCGAGGTTACGGCTTGACCGCGGTAATCCAGGAAAATGCAAAGCAGCTACGATTTGTCGAAGCACCGAGCCTGACCTCTAGAACACGTTTTGCTAAGCCCTTCCCCTCGACATGGACAGACCTTTAGTTTTATTATCTTGATCTAACCGTGGAATTTTATAGGTAGAAATGTTATAGTATCAATGTCGAACAAAACTGCCCAAATTTATATGCCATCCAGGTCAATGTCAAGTTCATAAATTTTGTCACCTGCTGCAATATGACAAGTCATTTGGCAACTGTAATTCATTAGAAATACAGTACCTAACTTTATAATGCATCAACTCCAACGTCCGCTATCAAAATAAGTGTCCTCCAAATAAGCTTACAATTTGGTATATGGTGCGAGCGTGCGTACAACACGCTACAGCAATCGTTATTAGCGTACTGAATATGTAGTTTTGACAATGTTAAGAAAACTTTAACAATTAATTTTATTAGCAAAGCCCGAAATATCAGGAGATAAGAAACTAAAACAAAATTAATTAATAAATTTGTCGTTAATATGTATAGAAACGTGTTAAGGATACGCAGGTAGGTTTCCATACGTCCGGCATATGGGCACATATCCGGCAACCGAGAGGCATTCGTGGAAATTAAGAACAAAGTTTATACGCTTAGTTCTTCAGAAGTTATGTTTCAGGACAAAACTGGACTCTAAAAAAGAAGGTGGCTTCTTGCATTGAATGTACACGTACTGGAATGATAACCCTTACAAAACGTTGTGAGCGCTCGCTGCTGGTGACATCTTGCGGCAGAGTGTTTACCTACAGTTAAATAGATAATAGTACTGTCTACTAGTGGTGGGGCAGAAAACACCAAACTGTTAAAAAAAACTGCTTTTCTATAAACGACAAACAAACTGCTTTTTCAAACTGAAACAAGCAGTTTGATTTGGACTGGTTTATGATTTGTTAAACAAGGAACGGACTGTTCTATTCGAACATTGCCGCAAGCGCTAAAACTGTTTTCCTGCTAACTGCTTTGCTTCTACCTGCTTTTATGCTTTTTCCATTTATTTCAAAGTTGCTTGTTGTGAAGTAAGAACTGTTTGGTCAATGCCAACGTTTATCTCTATTTTGTTGCGAGTTGTATTAACAACCTCTCACATTTTGTAAATACAGAGCCTAATTTTATTTAAATATATTTTTTATACTTATTATCAATCATAAATATTTTTTAATCAACTAAAAATATTCTAAATCGTTTGCATTTTTGGTAAATATGCAAAGGACTATTTAATTTTTAAGTAAAAAAAGAATGCTTCTATTAGAAATTCATCTCATTTTGTAAATATAAAATTTCATACATATATATTACGTTTTGAGAATGTAATTTAATTATTACTACACTTATAAGGATTATTTTTATCCTTTCTAAATGCTTTATACCCAAAAACAGTTAAGGGCATGGTTGCAGCGGGAATGAAAAAGTAGTCTTAGAAAACTGAACGTATGTGCTTTATGTTTTAGCTGCTAATACAACTTTGAGTTTCAGTTTTCTAAACCTGTTTTTTCCAACTGTTTTAAAAAGCAGATTTTTTCGCTCAACAAACAGTTTGTTGACGTTTTGTAAAAGTAGCAGAAACGCCCACCTCTACTGTCTCCACTCACTGTCCTTACAGCTTGCAGAGTTCGTAACGGCAGATAGTCCAATTACTTGAACTTTAGCCGCTGATATCGAGCACGCTGTTACTGATAGTAGCTATACTTTGTCGGTTTATATTCGATGTTTTTGAGAAACGCCATGCTGAAGACGAAACCCGCCCTGCAATTTTAAAACAATCCTTTACATAGACTCGTTCATTCATATTTTATGGAAACGTACTGGTTTTTTTTTATTACAATAAGGGCTCTATCACGGTATATAGATACACGGTAGGGGCCACGCGCATGTCCCCCCTACCACTTGCCGGCTGAAGTACGTCATCGAATCCCTGATGAATCTAGCTCAGTTGTAGTGTTCAGTAGAAAACAGTTTGTAATGTTAGTGTTAGTAATTGTATTACAGTAATTACAATAATAATTCCTTATATCTAACATTAATAACGCTGTTAATTACTTTACTTACTGAATTCGCTCATTGTCAAAACGGAAACTTTTTATTTTATACAATATTACATAATATTAAAGTAAAGTAAATTATAGCTTGAAAAATTCCAGGTTATTTTTTGTTTGAAAGTTAAAAACACATCACACTATGAATTAAGTATCTGCGGATTTTCGTGATAATTATGTGGTTGACTGCGAAAACGCACATCTCAAATAGAAAATAAAAAACAAATTAAATAGCAAATAGGCGTATGCCTATTATGCAAACAGTAAAATAAAACATACGTATTTCTTAGAACTTATATTATCAGAAACACATATTATCAGAAAAAATATTCTTAAACTTAGTAACATTGCTTTATAAAGCCACATTTTTATTTTTAACCGAGGCCAGTTCTTGTAATGCAAGTTGAATTTGTTCCTTAAAAAGTAAATTTTCATTTCTTAAACATTTCATTTCCTCTACTGAGGCATTATTTACAACGATATTTGTATTAAAATTACTGACTAAGGAAGGGTGGGTTTCATTTACAGAATTACACGTTACAATTGCACCAACGTCATTTCCATTTACAGGTGATTTACCTGGTAGATTTCCATCGGACTCGTCAATAAGTTTTTTAATGTTTCTTGGTTTTCACGTTTTTTAATCCTTGCAGCTCGTTCAGAATTGATAAATTATTTTCAACGGTGGGAATGTTAAAACGTGGAATGACACCGGATTTCAGCTGTTTTTTAGGTTTCGTATTTAGTAATTCGGATTTAAAATCCCTTTCGAAATCATCGTCATTAAAATGAAGTGAACAGACTTTAACATTATCAAAATTAAAATGATCTGCTCGTTTACACGCATGAACCCACGCTTTTCTCAGGCCTTTGTCTTTTGGAATTCTGTGAAATGTAATTCCTTTCCCTTTACAATTCTTATCACTATTATAGCAATTGGCAATAGCGCAATTAGGCATTGTTATGCATACACAATTATACAACAGCAAACAAAACAAATTATGTATTTTTTAGGATTCAAAACATAGGCTAATTAAGTCTTTTCGTACACTTATTAAACCTCGACTACAAAACACAATTATCACCTTTTATTTACACAAAAAAGACCTTTTAAAACAAACACTCACATAAACACACCGAATCTCCAACTACATTTACAGAACACCGCATTGTTAAACGGGAAATTACAGAATGTAGCCGTGAAGATTCAGTGACGTCACGCGCGCGGTAGTCTACTGCGCACACCCACCGTGGCCCCTACCGTGTATCTATATACCGTGGGCTCTATTATTTATTTTTTTAATCTTTATACGTGTTATACTTTCTGCCCGGTTCACTCTCCCTTAACAACCAATAGGCTTAGAAAAATGAGCAATACGTTTTCAAAAACTCAACCACTACATTTAGTAAATATGGCTTAGTTTAATAAACAATTAAGAATACTTAATCGTTCTCGTAAGTATTAAAAAATATACTGAATTTCGCAATTTTTTGTTTTATTTTATTTTCGTCCGTCGTTTCTTTAAACATTTTACTTTATTATTGTTAAATTTTACCTGGGAACCCTATTCATAACGTCGTATATAGGAGACAAATTACTAAATTATTCGACTTAGTGCTGTAAAATATTGTCTTACTTGATTAATTAATACGCGAATAAATGTTTTGCTGTTTATAATTGTTAACAGGTAGGCTACCATTCAAGTTTAGAACTTTACATATTTTATAAATTAGATAAGGCACAAATATTTTCAAATACTTTT
Organism: Callitettix versicolor; assembly: GCA_022606455.1. NCBI lineage: Eukaryota > Metazoa > Arthropoda > Insecta > Hemiptera > Cercopidae > Callitettix > Callitettix versicolor. The sequence continues at coordinate 37,956,564 of CM040188.1, read as the reverse complement.
GTTTTCTGACGTCATTTGGATTTTTTCAGAATTCAAAATGTACCATATTTTATTTATCAACAGTAGCCTATGTAACCCTTTAACACACTATGAAATATCACATAATAAAATTTAATTTGTAAAAAAATGTATACAATAATAATAAAACTCACGCTTTTACTTTTTCCTTTTTACTTCTATTTTTTTAAAATATGTTTTATCCTCGCAATACTATTCCTGCGCTTGGCTTCGAAGATTGAACAAAATGGTATATAGGCCTAAGTTTGAACATTTTCCCAACTTAACGTTTTGACACTAGCAATGCGTTCGACAGACCGACGCTCCCGTGAAAACAGTGTTATTGTGTACCTATGGATCCAGTATAAGACTTTGCATTCTGATTTTTTTTAATAACGTATTGCATCTACTAAGCACAGTAATACTGTGGAGATAACGATGCTAAAATGCCTAAGTCGCTGTACTTGCCAAAGTAGACAGGACTTCCTGTCCTGCCCTACAAGCCTACGCAATGTATGTACCTACATTAACATACCCAGACACAGCCTACACACGCGTCAGGCGTGACTTCCGGTAAGTTAGCAAATATCGCTACACCTACTCACAGCCAAAACAATCCTGATGCCTCTGACTGTTAAAAGGTAAAAAAATTAAAGTTAGGTGTACCATTTTTTTACTTTAAATTTTTGAACGGTTTACGGATCTACTGTTTATTAATATATAATATTTCCAGTTTGTTGTGGCATGTTAACAGCTCAGAAAATAAATTGCATGCTAGTAGCACCAACAATTAAGTGTAACTTCGAAATAAAATCTGGCAGGCAGCGTCAAACACTATTGCAGTTATTTCTGTCAAAACGTCAACGTGTGTTAAAACAATTGTTGAATCATTTTTACAATAGGCCTAATTCGAGCCCGGGAAGTATTTAAGAAATTACAGTAGGCCTAATTCGAGCCCGGGATGTATGTAAGAAATTACAGTAGGCCTAATTCGAGCTCGGGAAGTATTTAAGAAATTACAGTAGGCCTAATTCGAGCCCGGGATGTATGTAAGAAATTACAGTAGGCCTAATTCGAGCCCGGGAAGTATTTAAGAAATTACAGTAGGCCTAATTCGAGCCCGGGATGTATGTAAGAAATTACAGTAGGCCTAATTCGAGCCCGGGAAGTATTTAAGAAATTACAGTAGGCCTAATTCGAGCCCGGGATGTATGTAAGAAATTACAGTAGGCCTAATTCGAGCCCGGGATGTATTTAAGAAATTACAGTAGGCCTAATTCGAGCCCGGGATGTATGTAAGAAATTACAGTAGGCCTAATTCGAGCCCGGGATGTATTTAGGAAATTACAGTAGGCCTGAGCCCGGGATGTATGTTAAGGAATTACAGTAGGCCTGAGCCGGGGATGTATGTAAGGAATTACAGTAGGCCTAATTCGAACCCGGGATGTATGTAAGAAATTACAGTAGGCCTAATTCGAGCCCGGGATGTATGTAAGAAATTACAGTAGGCCTAATTCGAACCCGGGATATATGTAAGAAATTACAGTAGGCCTAATTCGAGCCCGGGATGTATGCAAGAAATTACAGTAGGCCTAATTCGAGCCCGGGATGTATGCAAGAAATTACAGTAAGCCTAATTCGAGCCCGGGATGTATGCAAGAAATTACAGTAGGCCTGAGCCCGGGATGTATGTAAGGAATTACAGTAGGCCTAATTCGAGCCCGGGATGTATGTAAGAAATATACTCCTCAACACTTATACACACGGATTGGATAATTATAGTCCAGATGCATAGTAAACCGCCTGAGCGAGAATTTCTCGCGCATGTAGGAGAATTCCGCTCCAGTGACTTCTGCAAATTTGAGTCTTTAAACTGTTTACTGTTTCTTTTTAATCAACTGGGAACTGATACTACTCAGCGATAGTGACACACTGTAATGAAAGAGTAGGGACTCGATCTTTCACTCGCACATTTTTTCTCTGTCCTACTGGTGTTGTTAGCAGCCCGTTTTATAAGTTTCGGAGATATTTTATGAATACGTATAGATTCAGGAAAATGGTGGTTTCACTTATGCACGCGCGCAATTTACGACCATCACGAATGTCGTAGCAGTACTAGCACAAACAGCCAAATTTACTCTTTAAGACGAGACTAAGCTGACGACGCTATATACATTTTTGACGAGTTTGACGAGTTATTGAAGTCTGAAATTACTTCGAGAGAAACTGTCGCTTATTGGAGCCACTGTTTATCTACAAACATCGTTTTAAAGGTGTTTACACGTACAAAAACATTAAAAGTTTGTTCTACGTTAGTTCTAATCGTAATTCTATCTCTGGGAAGTGTTTTAAACTGCAGCAAGCACGAAGTTAAACTGTTCTGCGTGACAAGCTTTATTTCTTACAAAAAATACACCAAACTCAATTCAATCCTGAGCTCTTGGCATCGATTGCGAATCAAAGAATTTTGTACTAACATGGAACTAACCATACATTTTTTTTTAATGCAATAAAGTATTAAAATGGTTCAGCCACTGGATGGTTGCTAGTGCGGCTCAGTCACTTAATTTACTTTAGTTCATATAGAGTCGACATATATCTTTCTTTTTTACCCTTTTACTACTCTTTTCTGTTAACGTATAAAAATCTATTAAAAAAAAAAATAGGTTACAAACAACAGACAATAAGGTGAAACAAACAGAGTCTTGCAGAATTTCCGACCTACACTGACAAGCAACAAAGCTACTTAATAACCTTGCTTATAACAATAGAAACATTGACAGATTGAAGATTGGCTGACAGATCATTCCATCAAGAAGATAACCGCCAGGCGACCTATGACTGAACCTAGGTACATTGACCTGATCATTACACAGTAATTGGCTCTGAATTACCATGAAGAAAACCTCAGCGGTGTCTTCTACCTGACGCAGGCACAGTTTGCATTTGTAATTATTATAATAACTAAATAATAATAATTATTTAGTTATTATAAATATCAATTATTTATCTATATCAATTACCAATGTCATTTTCTCAGCACCAGTTTTATACACATGTCATTACTTGCACAGTTTAGAATGTGTACGCTTTTTTAACATAACAATGAATATTACTTCTTATTTGTGAATGTCTACTGGGAACATCCAGGCCCGAGTGATGAACTCTGATCCTCATCTCTAGGACAGTTTGGAAGTCGTAAAAAATCAATCCAGACGTTAATGTTCGCAATTTTGTCATCGTGTTTTGAAACTCGCACAAAAATCGATTCGCAATTTTGTCATCGTGTTTTGAAACTTGCACAAAAATCGATTCGCAATTTTGTCATCGTGTTTTGAAACTCGCACAAAAATCGATTCGCAATTTTGTCATCGTGTTTTGAAATTCGCACAAAAATCGATTCGCAATTTTGTCATCGTGTTTTGAAATTCGCACAAAAATCGATTCGCAATTTTGTCATCGTGTTTTGAAATTCGCACAAAAATCGATTCGCAATTTTGTCATCGTGTTTTGAAATTCGCACAAAAATCGATTCGCAATTTTGTCATCGTGTTTTGAAACTCGCACAAAAATCGATTCGCAATTTTGTCATCCTGTTTTGAAACTCGCACAAAAATCGATTCGCAATTTTGTCATCGTGTTTTGAAATTCGCACAAAAATCGATTCGCAATTTTGTCATCGTGTTTTGAAATTCGCACAAAAATCGATTCGCAATTTTGTCATCGTGTTTTGAAACTCGCACAAAAATCGATTCGCAATTTTGTCATCGTGTTTTGAAACTCGCACAAAAATCGATTCGCAATTTTGTCATCGTGTTTTGAAACTCGCACAAAAATCGATTCGCAATTTTGTCATCGTGTTTTGAAACTCGCACAAAAATCGATTCGCAATTTTGTCATCGTGTTTTGAAACTCGCACGAAAATCGATTCGCAATTTTGTCATCGTGTTTTGAAACTCGCACAAAAATCGATTCGCAATTTTGTCATCGTGTTTTGAAACTCGCACAAAAATCGATTCGCAATTTTGTCATCGTGTTTTGAAACTCGCACAAAAATCGATTCGCAATTTTGTCATCGTGTTTTGAAACTCGCACAAAAATCGATTCGCAATTTTGTCATCGTGTTTTGAAATTCGCACAAAAATCGATTCGCAATTTTGTCATCGTGTTTTGAAATTCGTACAAAAATCGATTCGCAATTTTGTCATCGTGTTTTGAAATTCGCACAAAAATCGATTCGCAATTTTGTCATCGTGTTTTGAAACTCGCACAAAAATCGATTCGCAATTTTGTCATCGTGTTTTGAAACTCGCACAAAAATCGATTCGCAATTTTGTCATCGTGTTTTGAAATTCGCACAAAAATCGATTCGCAATTTTGTCATCGTGTTTTGAAATTCGCACAAAAATAGATTTTCATAATAGCTTGGACAAATCCGTTATCCGAAGTCCGTTCAAACGATTCAGAACTGCGACCATTCTAGATAAGAAAAATCAAAACGTTTTGTCCGACATATTTTACAAAATCTGATTTCACCATCATAATCAGCGTTAAAGTCTGCATAAATTAGCATTTAAAATTTTCGAATTTCAATGAAAAGTGAAAAATGAACAAGACGGCAGTAAAATATAGCGATAAGATAAAAAAACTTTTATTTGACGTGCTGTTGTTACTTTTTGGAAATGCGCTTATATCACATTAGACAGCTGTGTACGGTGATTATTTTAAATCCTATTTTACCCCGCAGGGATGCAGACTAGCTTCACCTACTGAGAGGAATTTAGACGTCCCTCGCGGTACCCGAGTCTAACACTCACTAACACTTACGACTAACACTTTGCACTCACACTTACATTTAGGGAGGCGATAATAACCTCAATGTGCTTTTCGCATTAAAACAACAACAACAACAACAACAACAAAAAGTAAAGATGTTTTCTTGTACGAAACTTTATCCATAACGAAGATAAAGATAACATTGTATTCCTTAGAAACCGTTATATTGTCCATAATTGGGTTCGGACACTACAAAATGGCTAAGTTTCATGATTTTCAGACTTACTGTTTATACGCTTAAGACGCGTTATACATACAACCTACGGTCCTTTCGAACAATGAAGACTAAATATCATCGATACAGGTCATCTCATAAATCATGTAACCGCCTCGCATATCTGGCGGAGGAAAGGCTCAGGTAACTGTGGTTTAACTGTCAACCGGTTAAAGTTGCATCATATCACATCACGACATTTGGCAACGGCGTCCAGCATTATGCAAGTTGAACAGTGCATATCATATCCTGACAGCCCATTAATATTAAGTAAAGGTAATGTATAGCCTGCAATAAGGTGAAGTGATTGTAAGAACAATTAATTAAAAGTAATACTGTTATTTTCAAACAGGCATTTAAAAAAATTACATGTCTACTCAATGTTCACCAAAGAGGGAGCCGTATTTGTATTCAAATTGTTTAAATAAATAATATCCACTTACATAAAATTAAAGGTCTAACTTTGACTATAAATATTAAATTTATAATTTTGTTTCATGTTTGACCACTAGTGTGAAGAAGTGAAATGCTCTAAAATGAAATGCAAACTGAAAAAAATAAGGTATTGTGTGCACCACTGGGGGGGGGGGAGGCTTATAAACAATAAACAGGTAGTAAATGTAGGCCAACTTTATTGTTCCAACTCACTGGATTAAAAGATTAACACGTATTACCATGTAAAGTTTAAAGATACACTTTTATAATTAATTTCTGTGCCTGCACATTTAACTAATACTTCAGTGATGACCTCCAGCTGTTCTGCTTTTTATGAGGTCGCCATTACAACGGAAAATACATTTTAACACATTATTGTACTGTTTATCAAAAAGAAGTGAGTATGCAAAGATTAAAGTTAATTGATGGTAAATGGGTTAAAAAATTCTTTCTCAAGCTTAGAATATATCTGTGATGAAGTTAAGATAAAATGGGGAGTTTTGCACAAATATGTCAGACAAAACGTTCCGCTCATACAATTTTCTGGCAGCTATTGCACAGAACAAAAAGGAAAATGGCATTGGGAAAAATAGAACAGCTTAATTTCTCCAAATCTGATCTGATAACCCTGGTACATATCTGTAATTGTGAAACTGAAACTCAAAGACCTAATGCTTAGTTTTCGGTATTCAATAGCATGTTCAGTCTCCTGTGATTTGGTTGTGCGCTAAGGGCAACATCTGATAGCAAAGTAAATATACAAGTACTCCTTCTAATCAAATTTGAGTAAAATCGGTTCATCCCTTTCGTTTAGAAACAAGCAGAGAGACAAAATTGTAACAACAAAAACACAATTTGGACTCAAGCAACTTTAGAACAGATTCATCCCGCTCTAAATCGAATCTGTCGTCCGAAACAGCATGCTGAGTAGAAATCACCTCTCAAAGTAGTACCTAACCTAACCCAAATATTCTGCATAGAGACAAAAAGTCGTTTTTAAAACTTTGGACGGTAACATAAAAGTAACCGAAACAGCATGTTGAGTAAGAATCAACTCTCAAAGTAGTACCTAACCTAACTCAAAATATTCTGCATAGAGACAAAAAGTCGTTTTTAAAACTTTGGACGGTAACATAAATGTAACCGAAACAGCATGCTGAGTAGAAATCACCTCTCAAAGTAGTACCTAACCTAACCCAAATATTCTGCATAGAGACAAAAAGTCGTTTTTAAAACTTTGGACGGTAACATAAAAGTAACCGAAACAGCATGTTGAGTAAGAATCAACTCTGAAAGTAGTACCTAACCTAACTCAAAATATTCTGCATAGAGACAAAAAGTCGTTTTTAAAACTTTGGACGGTAACATAAATGTAACCGAAACAGCATGCTGAGTAGGAATCAACTCTCAAAGTAGTACCTAACCTAACTCAAAATATTCTGCATAGAGACAAAAAGTCGTTTTTAAAACTTTGGACGGTAACATAAATGTAACCGAAACAGCATGCTGAGTAGGAATCAACTCTCAAAGTAGTACCTAACCTAACTCAAAATATTCTGCATAGAGACAAAAAGTCGTTTTTAAAACTTTGGACGGTAACATAAAAGTAACCGAAACAGCATGTTGAGTAAGAATCAACTCTCAAAGTAGTACCTAACCTAACTCAAAATATTCTGCATAGAGACAAAAAGTCGTTTTTAAAACTTTGGACGGTAACATAAATGTAACCGAAACAGCATGCTGAATAGGAATCAACTCTCAAAGTAGTACCTAACCTAACCCAAAATATTCTGCATAGAGACAAAAAGTCGTTTTTAAAACTTTGGACGGTAACATAAATGTAACCGAAACAGCATGCTGAGTAGGAATTACCTCTCAAAGTAGTACCTAACCTAACTCAAAATATTCTGCATAGAGACAAAAAGTCGTTTTTAAAACTTTGGACAGTAACATAAAAGTAACCGAAACAGCTGCTGAGTAGGAATCACCTCTCAAAGTAGTACCTAACCTAACTCAAAAGATTCTGCATAGAGACAAAAAGTCGTTTTTAAAACTTTGGACGGTAACATAAAAGTAACCGAAACAGCTGCTGAGTAGGAATCACCTCTCAAAGTAGTATCTAACCTAACCCAAATATTCCGCATAAATACAAAAGTGAAAATCACTTTTAAAACTTTGTTAACATACAGGTAACAATATATCATGCTGTCAAATCTTAAATAGTACCTAACCTAATTCAAAATATTCTGCACAACGACTAAAGTGAAAATCGTTTTTAAAACTTTGTTGGCAACATACAGCACAGATAACAAGATAACATGCTGTCACTCCTCAAAGTAGTACCTAACCTAACATCGTACAAGGTCGTCAAGAAATTAACGTTAATTGTTTGAAATACGTCACAAACACGACTAATACATAAAAGAACTCATTAATGCGTTACTTTAAGCAAATTGAGATACAATTAGAACATTGAACGCAGACAATAATTATCTTATCTAATTTAATTAAAATTATTTCATTTCCCCTTTCCATCTACGCTGAACACATTAGCATCGTTATTGTGCAGGTAATCTGTCGCGTCTTAGAACAACCAATAAGTAACTTATACGTAGTAATATTCGACTACACACATAAAACCGATAAGCTATCATTTGGCAACCACATGGACGAAATGCGTACTTCAGATCATCGCCTTTACATCAGCTGTAGAATGTAATGCCAACACAGCACTGCATAATCGTGCTTTATTTTAACCTTGAGATCACTGCTTAATACAATTACAATTAAGAAACAAAAAAATATGTATGTAAACGTTTTGCTTGCCGCGGCTTTTATATTTGGATCTGGACTGTATACTCACCCGCGGCTTTTATATTTGGATCTGGACTGTATACTCACCCGCGGCTTTTATATTTGGATCTGGACTGTATACTCACCCGCGGCTTTTATATTTGGATCTGGACTGTATATTCACCCGCGGCTTTTATATTTGGATCTGGACTGTATACTCACCCGCGGCTTTTATATTTGGATGTGGACTGTATACTCACCCGCGGCTTTTATATTTGGATCTGGACTGTATACTCACCCGCGGCTTTTATATTTGGATCTGGACTGTATACTCACCCGCGGCTTTTATATTTGGATCTGGACTGTATACTCACCCGCGGCTTTTATATTTGGATCTGGACTGTATATTCACCCGCGGCTTTTATATTTGGATCTGGACTGTATACTCACCCGCGGCTTTTATATTTGGATCTGGACTGTATATTCACCCGCGGCTTTTATATTTGGATCTGGACTGTATACTCACCCGCGGCTTTTATATTTGGATGTGGACTGTATACTCACCCGCGGCTTTTATATTTGGATCTGGACTGTATACTCACCCGCGGCTTTTATATTTGGATCTGGACTGTATACTCACCCGCGGCTTTTATATTTGGATCTGGACTGTATACTCACCCGAGGCTTTTATATTTGGATCTGGACTGTATACTCACCCGCGGCTTTTATATTTGGATCTGGACTGTATATTCACCCGCGGCTTTTATATTTGGATCTGGACTGTATACTCACCCGCGGCTTTTATATTTGGATCTGGACTGTATATTCACCCGCGGCTTTTATATTTGGATCTGGACTGTATACTCACCCGCGGCTTTTATATTTGGATCTGGACTGTATACTCACCCGCGGCTTTTATACTTGGATCTGGACTGTATATTCACCCGCGGCTTTTATATTTGGATCTGGACTGTATACTCACCCGCGGCTTTTATATTTGGATCTGGACTGTATACTCACCCGCGGCTTTTATATTTGGATTTGGACTGTATACTCACCCGCGGCTTTTATATTTGGATCTGGACTGTATACTCACCCGCGGCTTTTATATTTGGATCTGGACTGTATATTCACCCGCGGCTTTTATATTTGGATCTGGACTGTATACTCACCCGCGGCTTTTATATTTGGATCTGGACTGTATATTCACCCGCGGCTTTTATATTTGGATCTGGCCTGTATACTCACCCGCGGCTTTTATATTTGGATGTGGACTGTATACTCACCCGCGGCTTTTATATTTGGATCTGGACTGTATACTCACCCGCGGCTTTTATATTTGGATCTGGACTGTATACTCACCCGCGGCTTTTATATTTGGATCTGGACTGTATACTCACCCGCGGCTTTTATATTTGGATCTGGACTGTATACTCACCCGCGGCTTTTATATTTGGATCTGGACTGTATATTCACCCGCGGCTTTTATATTTGGATCTGGACTGTATACTCACCCGCGGCTTTTATATTTGGATCTGGACTGTATATTCACCCGCGGCTTTTATATTTGGATCTGGACTGTATACTCACCCGCGGCTTTTATACTTGGATCTGGACTGTATATTCACCCGCGGCTTTTATATTTGGATCTGGACTGTATACTCACCCGCGGCTTTTATATTTGGATCTGGACTGTATACTCACCCGCGGCTTTTATATTTGGATTTGGACTGTATACTCACCCGCGGCTTTTATATTTGGATCTGGACTGTATATTCACCCGCGGCTTTTATATTTGGATCTGGACTGTATATTCACCCGCGGCTTTTATATTTGGATCTGGACTGTATATTCACCCGCGGCTTTTATATTTGGATTTGAACTGTATACTCACCCGCGGCTTTTATATTTGGATCTGGACTGTATATTCACCCGCGGCTTTTATATTTGGATCTGGACTGTATATTCACCCGCGGCTTTTATATTTGGATCTGGACTGTATACTCACCCGCGGCTTTTATATTTGGATCTGGACTGTATATTCACCCGCGGCTTTTATATTTGGATTTGAACTCTATACTCACCCGCGGCTTTTATATTTGGATCTGGACTGTATATTCACCCGCGGCTTTTATATTTGGATCTGGACTGTATATTCACCCGCGGCTTTTTTATATTTGGATTTGGACTGTATACTCACCCGCGGCTTTTATATTTGGATCTGGACTGTATATTCACCCGCGGCTTTTATATTTGGATCTGGACTGTATACTCACCCGCGGCTTTTATATTTGGATCTGAACTGTATATTCACCCGCGGCTTTTATATTTGGATCTGGACTGTATATTCACCCGCGGCTTTTATATTTGGATTTGGACTGTATACTCACCCGCGGCTTTTATATTTGGATCTGAACTGTATATTCACCCGCGGCTTTTATATTTGGATTTGGACTGTATACTCACCCGCGGCTTTTATATTTGGATCTGAACTGTATATTCACCCGCGGCTTTTATATTTGGATCTGGACTGTATACTCACCTGAAAACAAATCAGAATAAATTATTAATGTTCTGAAGATAACTTTAAAGTAAGAATTTGTGTTAGAGAGTAATTACAGCGTTAACTTCAATTTTATTACATGTAAATTTTATTATGACAACCTTTGGCAAGAAAGCATCGGTATAGAGAGACCGGGGTAACGCAGAACATTGCGTTTCCTGCTGAGTGGGTTTAAATTCAGAATCCGCGGAGTTAGTTGTTTAAATTCATAAAAAATATCTACGTCCTTTTAGGATACAATTTATGTTTATCTTTTAATGTCGTCTGCTTTTATCTTTGTCTGGTTTTACTTATACAAAACATCTTAAACACGGTATGTTTCTTGATTTTTTTCAGGATACGGAACCGACAAAGTCCAATTAAAAAGCAAGATGGGCAGATGAGGACTTAGAAAAAGCTAAGGTCAGAAAAACACTCGGACACCTAATAGCAACATAAATGAAAATAATGCGCCAAGAAAAAGGAAAACGAGATATAAGCAGATAAAGCATCAGTTATTGCTACAGAAGACATTAGGATTATGACTTATTTTTCCGTCTAGTTGTCCATTTACCATTAAAATAAACACGATATTTTTTGGTTTGGCCAAACGATACGTTCAACTCGTATGTCTATATATTACGGACTCGTTAGACCAAATCAAATTGAGCTGCACGTATCGTTTGACCAAATCAAATTTTAATCGTGTAATTGTGTTTAGTGTATGTAACGTGTGTTTTCAATGTTTTGTTTAACTTTGTGACGACCTCGACATAGGGATTCGACATTTTGTAATACGGCCTGAAGATGGAACGATAAGGTATCGAAACCGTGGTAGCTATTACGAGGTGAGTAAATAGACCACTAGACGGAAAAATAGATCATAATCCTAATTATTTAAATATGTGGTCCGGTGGCTATATTGCAATAATGAAATACAAAAGACAAAAAAGAATGGAAAGAAGAACATAAATTTAACAAATGAAAACAAACTATGTTATAGAAACACCAATGATAAACCATCAGATTCATTGCGTTTAGGTCTCGTTGTAACATTGGGGACAGTGACGATGACCTTGAAGTTTGATTTTTATGGTGAATGTAATAGTTCCGAAGATGTGTGCATGTAAGTGGTAACGACGAACTATGAACATTTTTTTTCGAAGTGAAGAAATTATTTAAAATAATGTTACTGTAACGATTTAAATTACATGTTATATATCATACCTACATTAATTTCTTTCATCAACCTTCATGATTTTACGTAAATCGACATGAAACCGTAAGTGCTCACCATTGCCATTGGTCCCTTGGCCATAAACTATTTTAAAATCAACATTTGTACAACTAACGTTAATCATACAAAAAAGAGAAGTTTTTTACACAGTAAAATAAATAGACAAAAGGAAATTCTGTAAGATGGAAACAGATGATTATTAGGAAACATTGTAATGTTAGTTTAAAAACCGGTGAAATGTCTAACCAAATAACTCATTGATTAAATACTTTGTAAAGTCAAGCAAGGAGTGAAATAACACGTCAACATGTTCTACTTATGTTTGGTAGGGTATTAAATATAAATACACTTTTGTCGGCTATTTATAGAATACAGATAATGTGTTCCGATAATAAGACAATACAATATGACATTAATCGGTTGGTTTAACTTTAAAGTAAAAACTTGTTTTTATTTTATAGTGATTTTAGTTCGTAATGAAAAAGCAGGGGCTATATGCAGATTAATTAAAAACTAGCAGTAAATTAAAAAAATATATGTAACAAAATAAAAACTGATTTGGCAGGTGAACAAAACCAGGAAAATTGCTTAAATTTCTTAAAATCGGTTTATCAGATTTGGCGGTTAGGTTTCTCAATATTAATCGGAAGTAAAAATGAATACAAATTTCCTACATTGGATTGTGTTTGTGGATCTTCTGGCATGAGTTAAAAACCTGATGAAACGATTTGTAAAAATTATGCACAATTTTAATACATTTTTTCTCGATAGGTCCAGCACCGGAATTTTTCACAGACCTACACGTACAGCGACCCATTAGGCTAGTTACGGTTTACTTATTTTGTTATTTTAAGGCGAAAAGCACACTGAGGCTACTATCGCCTACCTAAATGTAAGTGTAGTGTTGTGTTTATGCTTGAGTAACCGTTATATAACAGATTACGATAAAATCATATTTTTAACAGTTCTTTGACAAAAAAAAAACACATTTAAAAGCTTTTTTTAATTAAAAAATTGTCTCCAGATATAAGGTAATCACATTTATATTCGAAATTTCATCGGAACCAATTATTTTATTTTCCAGCGATTAACAATCAAAACACTTAAATGGACTCACAAGAACTAAAAATGACAAAAGCCATTAAAATCCCTAGAATGATTTTTCACGATAATCATAATTTGAGAAATTAAAAATAAAGTTTCAGTGCGACAAACCACTGCTGCGTAACTGGGATTAGTTTTGTTATAAACACAAGTAACTAGCATATTTTGCTATTTTCAAAATTTATCTGTGTTTTAACTGTTCCAATGTAAAATATATCTATCCTATTTCATTGCTTTTTGCTAATAAAACTTTGTTTTTAAATTTGAACGATAATAATGCATCCTCCTTACATGCTTCTGATAAACTAGCCTAAAAACCAGAAATACTTTGTAATTCAATTGTAACAATATTTATTTTTCGAGGAAGGTTATCACCGCCGTGTCACGAGTCCACTCTTACAAAATTAAAATAATAATAACGTAGGAAATAAATAAAAAAAAAAAACAAAACAAAACAACAAACAAAATGTAATCACGAATTAAGACTTTAACAGTATCTCAAGAAATACACATTACAAAAATATTCAACTTCCGAAACACTCTTTGACAACTGGTCAAAAGAGGTTCACGTACTATGCAATAAAGTATTATAATCAACTTCGAATGGAACTTAAAAAGTTGAGAAGTTAGTGCTAAAGTGTTACGAAATAAATTAAAGGACGAAATAAAAGACTTTAACATAACAGACTGAATGGTATGCTTATCTAATAATTTATATTACTTATTATATTTCTACATTCTTCTTTTTTATATAATTTGGTGAGGTCTCACTCCTGACCTGTAGAAATATAATATGAGGTGTGTGTGTGCGCGCGCGCGCGCTCGCTTTTGATACAATGTAAAATTACATATTGTACGTATATGTATCTATGCATGGATGTACACGTGTGTGTCCATGAATGTATGTATATGCAGGACCAACCTATGTAGGGGGCATCGATACCCTCTTGTAGGTCCTTCTTATGTAACTGAACTGTTTGTATGAAGGAAAATTTTGCAATAAATAAAAATTTTATCTAGAACTAGTTTAACCCTAACAACAATATAAAATCTAAGAAACATAAATAACATAAATTTACCTAAAACTAGTTAACAAGAATAAATATCTGAATATTTAACAATATAAACAAGAACGACTATATAAATCGAACTTTATTAAAGATATCCAGACGATGTAGGAACACCAGTAACCGGCCAAGGTCGAGGCACTACCTACAGACATTGTCTGCAAACTGCCCAAACCACACGCACGCGCGCGCGCGCACACACATACCGCACATTTTGAAAACAAGCAAAAGGTGCGTCGATGTGAAGGTTTTTTACAAACATCGCCTTGAGGTGGGTCACTCGACCTACTAGTACGTGGGTGTATGTTTTGACAGACTTAATGGAACGTTAATAATTGCTGCCTTTATAAATAATTCCTATTGCACCACACTAAATAGATTAAGATTATATAATCTATAATTCATTTAAAATGAAATGCTAAAATATATGTGTGTTTATTCGTATTTTTTGATGAAATTGTGGTATATGAATAAATTTTATAAACCATTACAAACGGTTTTCTATGACTTGGGGAAAGATGTATTTTTTCAAAAACCTTTTTCAAATTTGGTGCAACGATCTGTATCATTAAATACGATCAACGAATGTTGCAGGAAGTCGAGAATAAATGAAAGTAGGCGTTTGACCCAAAGACCAAGTAAACTGTACCTAATACAAAAGTAGGCTACTGTATGTTAGAAATATTTTTATAAATCTTTTATAAATGACAACAGTGTCGTATACACAACATTGCCCCCCTAGCGGAGACTCGAGTCTTGGTGTAGCCAACACTACACTGATGACCTTGGCATACGCAACATTGCATCATTGTCAACAGATGTTATTGTGCCGTCTAAATTATTCCAGATTTATTTAAACACGCAAATATTGTAAATATATTAAATAACCTTTTAATTAATTTGGGTACTCAATTTTTTAAATGTATTATTTTTATTGCTATTCATTAAAAACTTATAACCTACTGTGTCTACATAATGACTGAACTTAATTGGGCAAACATACAAATTAACCCTGAAAACCACAAAGAAGTCACAAATTGTTTTTGGTAAACATCAATAAAATGAAAAAGAAAACTATTCAATCATTTATTGATTTTAATAAATATATGTTTTGTTTTTACGAACTCCATAAAACATAGAGCCTGTTTTAACTTAAAAAGCTCGGTTGCTTGAAAAACGCCCAGAAAGTGAAATGGCAAGTCGTAATGCTTAAGTATTTACTAAGGAACATTTTTGGAATCACTCTACATTCCTACATTCGTAACTGCTAACGTAGCAATGATAACCTAACTTACACAACATAACGAAAAAACTACTACATGGAAATCAGCTGTTCAATGACTACAAACCACCAGCTAGCACATGTAATGCAAACTTACAAGTCAACATAACGAAAAAACTACTACATGGAAATCAGCTGTTCAATGACTACAAACTACCAGCTAGCACATGTAATGCAAACTTACAAGTCAACATAACGAAAAAACTACTACATGGAAATCAGCTGTTCAATGACTACACACCACCAGCTAGCACATGTAATGCAAACTTACAAGTCAATATAACGAAAAAACTACTACATGGAAATCAGCTGTTCAATGACTATAAACCACCAGCTAGCACATGTAATGCAAACTTACAAGTCAATATAACGAAAAAACTACTACATGGAAATCAGCTGTTCAATGACTACAAACCACCAGCTAGCACATGTAATGCAAACTTACAAGTCAACATAACGAAAAAACTACTACATGGAAATCAGCTGTTCAATGACTACAAACCACCAGCTAGCACATGTAATGCAAACTTACAAGTCAACATAACGAAAAAACTACTACATGGAAATCAGCTGTTCAATGACTACAAACCACCAGCTAGCACATGTAATGCAAACTTACAAGTCAACATAACGAAAAAACTACTACATGGAAATCAGCTGTTCAATGACTACAAACCACCAGCTAGCACATGTAATGCAAATTTACAAGTCAACATAACGAAAAAACTACTACATGGAAATCAGCTGTTCAATGACTACAAACCACCAGCTAGCACATGTAATGCAAACTTACAAGTCAACATAACGAAAAAACTACTACATGGAAATCAGCTGTTCAATGACTACAAACTACCAGCTAGCACATGTAATGCAAACTTACAAGTCAACATAACGAAAAAACTACTACATGGAAATCAGCTGTTCAATGACTACACACCACCAGCTAGCACATGTAATGCAAACTTACAAGTCAATATAACGAAAAAACTACTACATGGAAATCAGCTGTTCAATGACTATAAACCACCAGCTAGCACATGTAATGCAAACTTACAAGTCAATATAACGAAAAAACTACTACATGGAAATCAGCTGTTCAATGACTACAAACCACCAGCTAGCACATGTAATGCAAACTTACAAGTCAACATAACGAAAAAACTACTACATGGAAATCAGCTGTTCAATGACTATAAACCACCAGCTAGCACATGTAATGCAAACTTACAAGTCAACATAACGAAAAAACTACTACATGGAAATCAGCTGTTCAATGACTACAAACCACCAGCTAGCACATGTAATGCAAACTTACAAGTCAATATAACGAAAAAACAACTACATGGAAATCAGCCGTTCAATGATTATAAACAACCAGCTAGCACATGTAATGCACATCACATATGAATCTTTTAAAGCGGGGATTCAAATGCTAATATAAACAAAAACTCTAAAATGTTCATAAATTTTGTTCAAATTTAATAGTTTCCATTTTACTTTTAGTTTTAAAGTGCGTATCAATATATGTAAATTTTGAAAATTTTCAATTTGCGTCACAATTTCGGCTTTAAGATTATAATGAATTACGTTGTAATGCATATACAATGGACTTCTAAACATTCTTTTGTTATACTTACAAGTATAAATGAGATAGATACACAAGTATAGATTTTAATTAAAGGAGATAGTTTAATATTTTTTAATCAATACTACCAAAAATGATTTACAATTTCATTTCTCATCCGACTATATGTGCTTTGTTCTATAATACATGAATACAACACAAACACTAACACAGATACAAACAGCTGTTTACACGATTAACTTTGAGGTTATGTACTTTACACTCACTCGTTAGGAGCGACGGCTCTATCACCATTTGCGAGATGAAGTCCACTGTGTTCAAGGAAATCACTGATATCATCTTGAAAGGAAACTGACCGACTGTGTCCATTGACCGCCTGCTCAACATCCTTGACTAACATTATCGACCTGTCTAGCTCGCGTCCACCAGACAACTAAACACAACACCAACACTCCGGCCCGAGTATCCCCTCCTCTATGTTATCATTAGAAAGCTGAACAGCAGAACCTACCGAGCTCAGCTGCTATCACATCGCAACAAGTTTCCGAAAGCGTCTGTCGGTTGGCAGGCGGCAGTGCCATCTACTGGCCTTGATCGTGCCAGTTACGCAATATTTTAGTTTACGCTTTCTGTTGTCGCTGAAAACACGGCCAGTGCTAATTAAATTTGCACAAGATAAATCCAGATAAATTAGGTTAACCAATTAAAATATGTTTGATACGAACTAGTTGAGAGATTGTGGAACTTTTACACATTGTGTGCATTGTTTTCCGTAGTTAAATACAGTCCAAGACAGAACTGCGTTTAGATTTAAGCAGGCGATTTATTTAACTGCTTGTGAAACACCTTAATCTGAATTGAAATAATTAAAAATGATGATTGCGAACAGAATCAGAAAACTTCAAATTAAACCCGTACAGAGGGTTGAGAGTGATTTTAGTAATTGTAGTGATCAGTGAGGTCCAGGCGTCAGCCCAAAGTACAAAATAATACTTTACACATTGTGTGCATTGTTTTCCGTAGTTAAATACAGTCCAAGACAGAACTGCGTTTAGATTTAAGCAGGCGATTTATTTAACTGCTTGTGAAACAGCTTAATCTGAATTGAAATAATTAAAAAAATTGATTGCGAACAGAATCAGAAAACTTCAAATTAAACCCGTACAGAGGGTTGAGAGTGATTTTAGTAATTGCAGTGATCATTGAAGTCCAGGCGTCAGCCCAAAGTGCAACATTCCAGTGTGCAACACTTTTACTACTTCACTCAAGTCCATAGGCATTTGAATTTGACACGGTCCATTCGTAAAATCTTAAGAGCTTACATGAACTGCTACAAGGTTAATTTACTGACTGTCAATGTAATTTGCACATTTAAAATGTTAACTTACGTAAATTTTAACGCTGATGAAATTAGAATTAATATAAAAATTATGGGTTTTTTAAACCAATTTTAACTTAGAGTTTTAAAACACTTACTTCAGACTCTGAACTAGAACAGTTTCGAGGATTTCGGCGAAACTTGTTTCTGGTAAAATTTGTCATTTCCGAATCGTTTACAGATTTCAGTAGCGTTGACAATTCGTTATTTAAAAAATAACGCGTTTCTCAAAAGAATCCACTTTGACACAATTTTTTAAATTTCTTTTGTCCTTTTACAGTTCTATAAATGCTTGATTTACTCGCACCCGTGGACTCGGAAACAATGTCGGTAATTTTGTTCATCGATATGTTCGGATTTTGTTCCTTTAAAGTTAATTACACTTTCAAGTGTGTATTTGACAATTTCCGTTTTTCAGCGGGTATTTATAAGCTCAGACATATGAAAAACAGTTAAATACCGCACTCGAAATATATTTTTAAATAATAAAAATATTAAACCTATCTTTAATTCAAACATATGTAAAACTCTGCTAATTAATTAAGATATGTGTAACAGAACTTTATCATTCATCAAAACGAACTAAAAACCGAAACTGAACACTTAGATGCTGAATTAATCGAACAAAAAAACGATAGTTAGTATGCTAAAAAAATCGAAAGAAAAAACGTGCCCGCTGTACAATATACTATCAGATTTTTTACTGTAATACATGACATAATAAATATAATAGTACACTTTTACCTTAAATGGTTTGTTCCACGCATACATAATTTTTTTAAAAGAATTATACACAAATTCTTTAAGAGAAATTGTGTTAAAAAAAACACAAATTTTCGGAATCCTTTTTGCTGTTGCTGAACTTTAATATTTTACCAGTTGGAGAGTTTTAGGAACAAAAAGAAATTCTTTTAACAGAGATTAACGCGGTACTGTTTTAACAGTATACTAGAAATTTGGATCCCTGTGTATGTTATTTACCTAATTATTATTATTGTGAAGAATACTTAAAGTTAGTGACTTTCGTGGCATTTTTTCTCACGAATAATCAAAAATTATTTCAAAAAGCGGTTTGCTAAAAACTGAATTATCAGAAAGTTAAAAACCGACTGCTACAGGCCATGCTCAGTGGCGGAGGTACAGTATGGGCCTTAATGGACATTTTGTAGCCGAGCGTCAAGTAAAAGTACGTTGAGTTGATTGAAAAATGTCACAATTATAAACTGTTCGATTTTCGTTTACCCAAACTGTAAAATAAAAACCGTTAAGTTTCTCATTGGTCTGTGAGCCGCCTCGGTGGTCTAGTGGATAGCGTACTAGGCTTTCACCCCGAGGACCCGGGTTCGATTCCCGGCGAGGGCTTGGCATTTTTATACGCTATAAATCATCCCACCGTCTGCATTAGCCCAAGTGTGCACAATAGTCGGACGTTAAAAAAAAAAAAAAACTCATTGGTCTGTCAATTCATAGATCAGGGGTGCTTCACAACCAGGAAAAAACACATTCAATACTATACTTCCGTAACAGTACAAGGTTTTTGGTTTACAAACAATTGTGACTGTGTCCTCCAACCCACCCCCATTCATATCCACTCAACAGTACGTAGTTGTATCCACGCGGTCTTAGTTATTCTTATTTGTGCGTGCAGATCTTATAAAATCTTTCTTTGTGAATTGCGACAAGTCTAACCTTGAAGTTTCTTTGTTTTGATGTATCGGTAGTATACAAGTGGTTTTCAGTGAAATTCCCTGAGTGTTAAATTCTATTTATCTGTGTATTTGTTAGACTGTAATTTAAAAACACTCCAAAATCTCCTTACAATCGTAAATATCAAAAGCAGATTATATTTAACGCTAGGTTGTATTTCGAAAATGAAAAATACTACTCGTAGTGTGCAAGTCCGTTTTGCAAGTACGACACTTTGTGTGTATCCACTGTTCCTGAGCCTAGACTGATCCCTTCTCGCGTTGTTTTTGTATAATTATGTGTATAAGTAATGAATCAATAACAAATTAATTAAATATTCAACATTTTCTTTTGTGAAATATTTATACCAAATATGCCGACTATGTATAAGTAAATATCTTTGATTAATATTATTACAAGCAAAATAAACAGTAGGCTATATCGGAAAAAAACTTTTTAAATACAAATTAAATAATTATTACATAATGATTACATAAGTCTTAGATACAGTAACAATTTTAATGTTACTTTCAACAACTTTTTTTTCAATAAGCTGTTTTGGATCACACAATTTTTCTGTCACTTATCTCTGCATTGTGCTGCACTCTCACGGGGACACTTTATACTGCTAATGGAATTTTGTTTACAGATATTTAATCGGTTTTAAATTGGTTTTGTTTTACGAGGTGTGGCTATTAAATAACGAGACTGACGCTGCGGCGGAACAAATGAGCATGCGCCAACCGCCATTGACCGACAGTTGTTTAGTGTGAAGCTTTCTTTTCAGAATGCAGTTAGTCTCGTTTGTGTAACCAACACCGTTTAGTCATAACCTTCATTTCCGTTAGTTGTGTTATTTTGTTTTGCCGGGAAAATGGTTAGTGTAATAATAGAGCAACGAATTGTTGTTAAATTTCACTTCAAACTTGGAAAAACCGCTACTGAAACTTATAATTTACTGAAAGAAGTGTATGGCAGTGAATGTTTATCGCGGGCACGTGTTTTTGAATGGTTTAAGCGTTTTCAAGACGGCCGATAAGACGTTGAAGATGATTCGCGGCCAGGTCGTCCTTCAACGTCAAAAACGGATGACAATGTCGAAAAAGTTGCTAATTTGATTCGGTATGACCGTCGATTAAGTATTCGTGCAATTGGTGAAACTGTAGGCATTGATAAAGAATGTGTACGGCAAATTTTAAGTGACAATTTGAAAATGCGAAAAATGAATGCCAAAATGGTGCCAAAAATTCTCACGTTTGAACAACAAGCAGCTCGCAAAAATGTTTGTACTGACACTTTGTATGCCATTGAAAATGACCCAAATTTATTGGAAAGGATAATAACATGTGATGAATCGTGGTTTTTCACGTATGATCCGGAAACAAAGCCATCCATGCATTGGAAGACCCCAACTTCACCGAGAGCCAAAAATGCAAGAATCAGCAAGTCAAAATTTAAAACAATTATGATTGTTTTTTTCGATATTCATGGGATTGTGTACCTTCACTGGGTTCCTGAAGGTCAAACAATTAATCAATATTACTACCTTGAGGTACTTGGTAAACTACGTGAAAGAGTAAGGAAAAGACGACCCGAAATGTGGAAGGACAAATCATGGGTTTTCCACCAAGACAATGCGCTAGCTCATTCCGCGTTATCTGTCAAGAGGTTCCTGGCCAAGTACAGCATCCCAGTGTTAGAACATCCACCTTGCACCATCATTAAAAGGGACCAGATTTGAGTCCATGGAAGTTGTAAAAGTGAAAGCGGCAAGGGTCCTGAAAGAGTTGACAGAAGATGACTTTCAGCACTGTTTCCAACAATTGAAAATTCGCATGGAGCATTGTAGGGATAGAGAAGGGGTGTATATTTAAGGTGATAATAAGTAATTATGTATAAAATGAAAATAATTTTTTTTACAACGTCAGTCTCGTTATTTAATAGCCACACTTCGTATTGTTAAGCCTTCAAATGGAAAATTATGTTTCCTGGTGTTTTGACGAACCTGAAGGTTCCGCAAATACATGAATGAAGGTCCTTAGTTTTGGTACAAAACCAATCGGAATGTTAAGCGTAATAATATATGAAAGATGTACAATCTGCACAAACGATATAAATAAAATGTTAACGATCCCTCAAGAAGAGATATGAACGTCAGGATTGGCGGGTCTGAGTCTTGTCACGTTGGATATAGGCTACCTAATTTTTCAATGAAAATTCGCAAAAAACAAAAAAGTTTTTCCACAAAAGGATTTTCTAAGAAAAACGGCAGTTTTTATTAAATTTAATTCACAAGATCCAAATTTAACAATTTAAAACCGGAACAAAACTTATCGCCCCAAAAATTGAACAACCACTCATGACGTGCTGCAGTGTCCATTCATGGATCTGAAAATGGATACTAACGTAAATCAGCTCATTTACTCTCAGAAACTCATCAGGCATTAGTTATACCTGATGTTTGTTTCTTCATCAAACATTGTCCAGGATAAATTATTTTGACCGTGTAGTAAATAATTACAATCGGGTTTTTCGATTAACGAAAACGTATTATTAGTGTGACAAACAGATTCTGTAGGCACTACAGGCTATCGAGTAGGAAGGAGAGTCACCACTGGAACGAACTACCGGTCAAACATCTGTGTTCTCGACTGTAACTCCTTTTAAGGTTACCATCCGCCGCGCTTTGTGTAAACTTACTCATCTTGCACATAATGAGTGTCAAGCTACACCTGATAGGCCTGCTGAATGTTACACAAGGTCAGTCACTATTATTGTTATCGACACCATGATAAGACACTTCCACCCGCGACCTTGAAAGTTCCTGGTGTTCAATTCGCTCTCAGCTACATGACCTTGAAATAACGTAACTCTAATAAATATATAATCATACAGTTAACATAACAAAGAAACTGTTAGCCTACTATTGTTCTATTAGTAAAGTTGGTTGGATCAAAAATTATGGTAGATTGTTTTTCAAATGTTTTTATTCAATACGCAAGCATCTCGACGTCGTACCTTAGTTAATTATAAATGCGTTTAAAATAAAGTGTCATTATCATTGTTTTCCTGTCCAACATGACGTTTACAAAACGGCCAACTTTATAGCTTTTAATACAAAGCATGACGCAACAATCTGAGTGTGTACTATACCAATGGAAATAAAATAATCACGTCACGTGTCTCCCTCACGTGCAGAAACGAATATCCAAAAGCGATTTTCTTTATCCTACCTTTTTGAAATTCCAATTTCACCATCATAATCAGCACTAAAATCTGCGTATATAGGAAATTAACGAAAACGAACCTTGACAGCCGTACAAATATTTCTTAATTTCAACTGACTTTGAAAACTCAAAATGCTAATTTACCCAGTTCTGTAACGCTGATCACGATGGTAAAATCAGACTAAAAAAAAAATTAACACAATTTACGATTTAAAAAAAGACCGCCATTTTTAAAACTGTTGAACAAATTTTGCTGTCTAACAAACTCGTCCAAGTTGTTACCGTAATAGATTTTTGTGCCAAGTATTAAACAAATCGGACCAAAATTGAACGACCCCACAAAAAGTGATCTAAAAGTCAGGGATCAGTGCTCATTTCAAGGTCACGGGTCTGGATCTTACCATGATGGTCACTCCAATAGCTAATTATTCCAGTAGAAATTCGCAAATAGGCAGGACAGTACGGTAATTACCAACAACTCGATCTTCATAAGTTGATGGATATATCCGTTTCCAAGCAAGTCCTCTTTCGGAGTTCAAAACTGCGACTTTACTTTAATGTTTGTTTTTAATTAAAATTTGTTTTCGCCTTTTAAATAAAATTTGAAAATTCATATTGGTATTTTTTCAGGTTTTCAACGCTGATTACGATTGTGAAATCAGCATGTTCTAAAAACGTAAAAAGAAAGTTATGGTTTGTTTGTAAAAGATTCCGCATGACCGCCTTTCTGGAACGGGTGAACAAATCTTGAAAATAAACACGTTACCAAAATTAATGTCGTGTCTAGCGAGGGACTTCAGCGAGGCAACTACGTGTCGTGATTGTTTTAAATTGAATCAGCTGCTTTAATTTTTTGTTTTTAATCATTACCACTGAATATAAACTTACTAAAATGGCAATCCTTATGAGTGAGTGAGTGAGTGAGTGAGTGAGTGAGTGAGTGAGTGAGTGAGTGAGTGAGTGAGTGAGTGAGAGAGAGAGAGAGAGAGAGAGAGAGAGAGAGAGAGTGAGTGAGAGAGCACTCGCTCCTGGTGGCATCTTGCGGCAAAATGTTCAACTACAGTCAAATAAATAATAGTACTTTCTCTTTTCTTAAGCGTCTCCACCCCTGTCCTTGCAGCGTTCGTAGCGGCAGATAGTCCCAACTACTTGGACTTTAGCCGCTAATATCGAGCACGCTTTTTATAATGACGGTTGTATTTCTATTCCGTTTATATTTAATGTCACTTTCTGGCTGATGTATAGGATGTTAACTTACAAAGTGCAGTGAAAAGTTAAATTCTAGTTTATTCAGATTTTAACGCCTATTACGACGGATAAATCAGATTTTCAAGAAACTGTAACAAACCAAAAATATGTTTCAAAATTTTGGAACAGCCGCCACTTTAAAACATTTGAATCGGTTTTGTTGGATAACGAACTTGACCACACTATTACCAAAAATCGATATTGTGCCAAGTTTGAATCAACTTGGCTAGAGTGCAACTAACCCCCTTAAGACACACGCGCGCGCACGTACTCTTATTTTTTCAAGGTACCGGGTCTGGGTATTACCACGATGGCATTTTGAAATTTATGAATACTTTTTGTTGCTTGCAATGTGTGAAGTAGGCCAGTAGTGTCAACGACATGACAGTAATCTATGTCAACTGTGCATTGTATCGGGTACACACATGCATAATTAATTAATACTTTAAACAAAACACTAAAGGGCCTCCAGCGAGCGTCGACCTTATGTCAAGTAAAAACTTTCCATCGCCATATCTAATTGTATAAAAAGTGTACAGTAACTTATAGTTATTCGATCCTATACAATGTATGCACGATGTATCCAATGCAGTAATGTAGCTGTACACCATTTCAGCTAAAATTAAATAACAATAATTTGGACGTATTAGCCTAACTGACTTTCATTCGTCATCCTAATAATTCGTTATTAAAAGATATTGATCTATTTGCTAAATTTAATGTTTAATGAATGACATAAATAACTGCTCAAACGTAAAGCGGAACATCTAATTTACTTATAACGTTACAGATCAGCTGACGCAATGTAAAAACTATTTCTTTGAAATTTAAAAACAATCTTAAGTTTCGATGGCTGTGTTTCTTGTTAAGTCTCTTGAATCCAAAAAAGTAGTTTTTACATGTCTGTCCATCTGTGTATTTGTATATCTATAATTACATGTCGCTGGGACTAAAACGAATCGATCAATTTCGACGAAATTTGGCATAGGCCTACAGGATTGCTCGTTTCTCGAGTAAAAATTACATTTTTTAATTTTGTAAAATCTTTTTCAATAAAAAACAAACTTTTATCAATATTTTTTTTCTAAAAAACCGGCTCTAAATTTTTTGCTTAATTTAATCTATAAATACCCAAACAAAACGCACTCTACCACAAAAACCATGTTTATAAAAAATCAGTTAAAAAACTGGAAATGAGCCTAATTTATCAAAATCAATTCATCAAATTTTGCACAAGTGTCTTTATTTGAAAACAAGAAACTCGGCCGCCGCTGCCCCCAACGTAACTCTCTAAGCTCACACAATGTAATTAGCAAACACGATTTTAATTAAAACATATACCAACTAATTAAAATAATGCACTTAATTTATTTCCATTCCCAATACAAGAAAATTTCAGTAATGTCAAATAAAACAAGATTAGTAACGATTAGTAACTATACTAGTCGTACAGTTGAAATATCAGCTGTTTAGGGTTGCTCTTTACATCTCCTCCGCATCTCTACATCGTTACAATTTCAGTTGCTCTTTGCATATTCCAGTTTGTTAAAGGCTGCTAGGCTATTCGTAAGAGAATAATATTTTGTAGAAACTCACGTGAATAATACGTACTGCAGTTAGTTGGGTGCGAGACATTTTTACCGGTAAACCGCAATCTACGAGGGTTGATCAAATATAAACGAGACTGATTTTTAAAAAAAATTATTGCTTACTTACAAATTATTCTTGATACAACCTATTTTTCTACATAGTCTCCCGCACGAGTAACACATTTTTCCCACCGGATTGGAAGTTTTTTAATTCCATCTTCGTAAAAAGTTCTCGGGCGTTCATCATTGAGCCATTGGAGCACGAAGGTCTCCACCGCAGAATCGTCTTCGAAACGCTGGCCTCCAAGCGCCTCTTTGAGTGGCCCAAACAGGTGATAGTCGCAGGGTGATAAGTCTGGACTGTATGGGGGATGTTCCATTGGTTCCCAGCCAATTTGATCGAGTTTAAGCCTCGTAGCGTTCGCCGAATGTGGTCGGGCATTATCGTGAAGAAGAATGACGTTTCTCGCCGGTTTAGATTTCCTTTTCCTACGAAAAGACTTTTTTGCGGCCTCTAAAACATCGCAATAATATTGTGCATTTATTGTGCGTCGTTGATGGAGGAAATCGACGTGAAAGGCGCCTTGATTGTCGAAAAATACAGTGGCCATTACCTTCCCGGCCGACGATCGTGATTTGGCCTTCAGAGGCGCCCTCTCTCCCCTCTTCCGCCACTCCATACTTGCCTGTTTCGACTCGGGAGTGTAATGGTGAACCCATGTTTCGTCACAAGTGACAATCCGGTTTAATAATGTCTCACCATCTCGTTCAAATTGGGTCAATAGTCGCTGGCAAATCTCCAAACGATTCCGTTTGTGAACGTCGGTCAAAATTCGTGGAACCCACCTTGCAGATACTTTGCTGAGTTCCAGGTTTGATGTAACGATTTTTTGAACGCTACCATAGCTCAACTGGAGTTCATCTGCAATAAATCGCAGCGATATACGTCTGTCTTCGTCCAGGAGCTTCCGAACAGCATCAATGTTTTCGTCCGTGACGGAAGTGGTCGGGCGACGATCATGGCTGAGGTTTTCTACTGCTTCCCGTCCTTCGGCGAATTCCTTGTGCCAAGCAAAAACGCGAGCTCTTGACAGGGTCCTGTCCCCGTATTGAGCCGTCAATCTACGAAAGATTTCAGTCGGATTGACCCCCTCCTTGGCCAAAAACTTAATAATAATTCTCTGCTCCACGGAAACGTGCACTTCACTCTCACTCATTGTATTGTTTTATACTGAAGGGTCCGAACGGAAATGTTGCCCGTCTACGCCCGTCCCAAATCTCCCAGGCTACCTGAAACCCCACCCTTTAGAGTTCAATGTCCAACGGAAAAGTTTTTAGAAAGTCAGTCTCGTTTATATTTGATCAACCCTCGTAATACATACAATCGCGAAGCTTAATGTTTTGAATTTGCAGCGCGACACTTGCCCCCCAAGCGGCAATAAACGTTTGCGTTAAATTTTATTGCAAAATTATTACGCCTATTTGGCCGCTAGGATCGCTCTGATCACTTCAAACAAGCAGGCATTATCTACGCGCACATTTGAACTATGCGATTGTTAAACATTATTTCCTGTTTTAGATTATACTTAGTGTCAAATTTTGTTTCTATGTAATACTAGTGTCATAATTAGTGTTTTATATGTGACGCTAATATAATCTATATTGTCGAAGCAGTTACAATTTATGTCACTGTCAGCAATTGTAGTAAAATACGTTCTAAATTCATATTTCACAAAAGTAAATTATTAATTTTCATTGGCTGTGACCGTTAGATTTCGGCTTTGGTCTGTACCTTGAAAAATCGATTTAGAAGATTTTCTTGAAAGTGAGGCGGATCTTTGGAAGACGTTTCATTCTTTCGGCTTAAAAAAAATCACCGTTACCAATTACCAGATTTTAATGTTGATAATGATAATGAAATCATATTTTCAAAAAAAATGAACATTGAAAATCATTATTGTTGAAAATTCCCTACCATCATATCAGCGAGACAGCTGGGTTTCGGGATGATTAAATATTTTATGGTGTCGTAAGTACCAGCGAAGACAGCTAAAACATACGTTTATATTCCATGACGGTTTAGCGGTCCCACCGTACCTCCAGCTCGTCTACTTTATAAAGGGACTAGGGCTCGTGAAGGCGCTGTAACGGAACAATTAAGGAATATAGCAAAGGTCGCAGTGCAATAATAAAACCTAGAAAGTCATTCATTAAAAAGTCCAACGTAACACTCCCTGTAACTGACCCGGCGAAGCGATAGTCTCCGTTTCATCTCGACCGTTCGGCATTTGGTTTTTGTGTTTGTTACGCAGTTTTGACCAAACGCATTGACCGATTGTTTTAAAATACAGTTTGAAACCTTCTATAAAGACCGAACGACGTATGTGTAAGATCTTTTCCCATTTACTTTCGAATGGCGGTCTCTAATTTACAATAACGAGTGTACGCAGTTTCAGACCCACGCATTAACCGATTGTTTTGAAATTCGGTAAGACGATATCCTGTATAACATTTCTATCTATGTACTTCGGTTTCAAAATGGCAGCCTCTTATTTAACCATGACGATTGACGCAATTTCAATCAAACGCATTGACCGATTGTTTTGAAATTTTGTACGAAAGAACTTTGTACAAACCCCGAGAGACTTGTAGCATTTTCCCCATTCCCTTCCATTTCAAGATAGCAGGCTCTGATTCAACATTAAGAGTATAGTTGCTAATTATTTCCTGTAATACTGGTTGCACGGCAAGACCTACTATAATTTTGATCGCTTCATGGAGAAATAACATACAGGTCCAGTAAAGTTGGTCCAGTAACATTTTTCGTAAATATTACGATTATCGGTTAAATTGACGGACAAAATTACGGGCGCTGTGTATATTAATTAAGAATATACTGCAAGGTCTACTGTTCTTCGAACTGCTTGATTTATTTTTTAAGTAAGTAATTGCGTTATAGCAATACAGCCGCGCCTGGTTACTATGTATAGTAGGGCAAATGGAACCATGCATGACTTCATTCTTTTATTCTTAGCATGTACGGAATGTCATGGTTAGCGATTTGTATCTCCATTCGTTATTCATTCACTCCATTATTTACTTTCTCGCTATGGTTGTATTAGTAAATAGTAAACAGTTGAACTGAATCACAAATTTGGAGGCTCTCTATTAGGTTTCTTCACCAGCAACGACTCCAGAACGGAAGTAATCCAGCAACACCATTGAATATAAAGAGACTAGAAGTACAGCCACTATTATAAAAAGCGTGCTCGATATTAGCGGCTGAAGTCCAAGTAGTTGGATTATCTGCCACTGCGAACGCTGCAAGGACAGAAGGTTGGAGACTTTTGAGAAAATATGCAGTACTGTTATCTATTTAACTGTAGTTGAACACTCTGCTGCAAGATGCCACCAGTAGCGGGTGCTTACATATCTCTCTATCATTTTAGTACGTTTACATTCAATGACAACACCACCGCATAGGAGGAAGTTATGCGATGGACTAATCGATATGCAGCTTGTGGTTAAAAATGTGGTTTTTAGAATGATGTTTTGAGAATTCGTCTCAGACTAAAGAGAATATTGTTTAATAACGCTAAAACCTGAAGAAAAACGCAAACAAAGGATCAGTCACAAGCTCACAAAAACACATGATAATCAGTAAATGAAGAAATCAATTCTCAAAATCGACTTTAAATATTGGGATCCTACAATGGAAATTTTACAATCCCATACGAATAGGCTAATAAGAGCGACAAAGTTTAGTTGAATATAAAATACGATTCGAAAGTAAATCGGAAAATTAATTTTCGTTTAAAGCAATTAAAAAAAGTCAATTTCTGTATTTCCGAATTTGGTGCCATTGAATTTTCAACAGTTTCGTAACTTTTGCAAAACACCAATACAAACTGTAAATAAACATTTTGCCAATCGTTTTGTACCACTTAGTTATACGTATTATACGAAATATATAAAGTAAATGTATCGCTATAAGTTATCACGGTAATGTGATAAGATCTGTGGCGTTTTGACGACTCAAAAATAAGGAAGTCAAACTTTTATTTAAAGAAGCGTGGACCGGAAGTGTTTACGCTACGAGGGAATCTATTTCCAGAGCAACTACGTTGGCAAAACGTCCAAAAACGTAGCGCCTCGCTGCCCTGCAATGCTGCATGCTGCGTGAAACTCGAAGCTGCCAGTGGCGCGCACAAAACCGATCCGTCTTGTGCATCGCCCCGCAAAATGAAACTACTGTGTCCTGCCTGCATTTACTGAGTGACACAAGTAATGCAACACATTAAAACCTGTAACCAACTGGAAAATATTTAACAAAATACGTTGCAATCGATTTTTTTTTTTTTTTTTTAATCAAGGAACGCCGTAGCGTTCGGCCTCACCGTGTCACCCAACCTGCCGCGGTGTAGGCTATATGTACGGGAGAACAGGATTAGCGGTTTTCAAGTATCCATAACTTAAAAAGGAAAACATTTATAAAGTTGGCATACCTTAAGGACATTTTTTCCAGAATTGACTTGTCTACAGCCTAAACTATTGAACCGATATTAATTCAACGATGACACCGTTTTATCCGTTATGGTTGCAAGTTGTGCTTTTGCATAAGTACGTTTATGATGATAAAATAGCAAAAAAAAACCCAAAATGGAAGATTTAAACACTTGACGCCTATAGGTTAAAAATTACTTAACCGATTTTGATCAACGATAACTCATTTTACTCGTCATGGCTGCAGTGTGTCATTTTTGCATAAAAGTAAAAAAAAATGGTTAAACATTTTTAAGGGGGGTCGGCCTTCCCTATCTCTCCAATGTTATTTTATGATATCTTTAGGTACATTTTTCTCAGTAACTATTTTAGATACAGCTGTGAAATTTTTTCCTAGTAATATATAGACACTTGCCAACATTTTAACACAGGGAAATTTAAATATGTGTTTTTATAAAACTGTGGCAATTTTTTAAAAATTATAATATTTTTTATTTCAGATTTTCCGTGTTTCTGAACACATGAAATTAAATAAAATCATTTTTTGTTAAAATATTTATAAACCCCTGTGTTAAAGTATGCAGAATGATGTAATAAACAAAACAAAGCAAAAATGAATCTTCTAGCTTTTGTAGTTTATGAGAAAAATGTACCTAAACATGAAAAAAAACAAGTTTCGGAAAAACGCGTTTAAAGTTTATTTTACATTAAAATTCTTTACTTACAAATATTTAGTGCATTCCTGCCCCATAAGCTGGATTATCAGGATCTTCCTGCATCTGATAATCATCTTCCAACTTTATTCTGCTTAAACTATTCTTCTGTCTGCTTCTAACCATTCAACAGTCTAACCCAGGGGTCTCCAAACTACGGCCCGAGGGCCACATCCGGCCCGCGGAGAGCTAGCATACTTGAAAATATGTTCCTTTTAGAGAACATATTTTTTATAGCAAATTAAATTTAGTTTACTGAAGTATTCTAATTTTATGTTAAATAATTATTAATATGACATCTACATTGATATGGTCATGGGCTAACTACTCATAACATTGTTTTTCGGACTTTTTTTTCATCAGTGGACTATTTCACTTTTTATCACCGGCAACAATGATAATATGGTTTTGGCCCTCGAAACTTACTGGAGTAATCAGTATGGCCCTAAGGCTGGAAAGTTTGGAGACCCCTGGTCTAACCCAAACTATATTGTATGCAGTGAATTCATCCCACGCTACTTTTTTGGAAAAAAAAAAAAGTACACTACTACTATATATATATTTTTGACTAATTGTACAGTTTCAAAGTATAAAGTGTTATATATATTATTAAACAAAAAACTCCAGAGAATATTAATTCAAAATAAAAAAAAATGGAATTTTTTAAGATTTTTTCAGGCCGACCCCCCTTAAATTGAAGAAAGTCGAGAAAATAATAACTTGCTTTAAACTGGCATATCGACCTCCTACAGCCTACACTACTGAATCAATTTTCCTCAACGATCACTCATTTTATTCGTCATGGTTACTTTTATAGACATTGTAAAAATAAGTACGTTTACAATTATAAAATTGCAACAGACATTTACTGTGCTGAGTATTTTGTACGTTACAGCTGGACTGGCTCGTCGGGCAACCAGGAATACGTCCAGTGCGCCTCTCCTGCCGAAGATAGCTGGCCCTCTAGCCCTGACGCTCAAAAATATTTTTCACTTACAAATAATTTTTGTGTGTGAAAACTTGCTTAAATATTTGCGTATAATATATAAAACATTCAGGGTGGTTTTGCTTGAACATATGTGTAATGTAGCGTACACAATGTTGACTCAGTGGTCCTCTCCCTTTCCCCTTCAATTAGGCTCTGTGTATAGGCGGAACTGTTTCATCTGAAAAGGCCGCGAAAAGGAAGGGAGTATGAAACTGTCGTTTGTGTAGAGGTCTAGTAACAGACCAAGAACAAATCCTTGGAGAAACCGGCTCTGACTGGTCCGGAACTGGACAGGAATCCCTGAACAACAATTTGAAAGAAGCGATCACTGAGGGAAAAATGTATTAAACTTTTTCTATGTGGATAGAAGTGGTTTAAAGAGTAAGTTTATAGAAGATCTATCGAAGGCCTCTCATCAAGAGGAATAGAGCTGCAGTGCAAAGGTTTTTGTTCGTGGTATCCACTAAGTTCGTGATAACGAGTAATAGTTGCACAGTGCGGGAAGCCACAATGTTTGGGTCGTATGGAAGTGAAAAAGAGGTGTTATATGGTGAACTATTCAAAAGTTTAAACCTTTACATAGAACATGAGAAATGAGACGGCCTGTGGTTTTCCCGATGAATTGGTTATTTTCTTGGTTTGGGAAGAAATACAATCAACTTAACGAGCTTACAACAAACTTACAATGTCAAGATTGTGTAACAACAAATTCAAGCTCAAGTCCGTCACAATCCTATTTTTAGAAAAAAATAAATAGAACTGTGACAAAACAAAAGGTAATTCAATTTTTAAGTACAATTTTCCAGGACGATGAGAAATGTTGAAATGAAAGAACTGAGTTGAATATAGAAGTTAAGTAGGGAGTGGCGTGTTTCGGAAGATGTTTAAGAACAGGAGTCGATTCCTGGTGCTTTGCGAGGCACCAACGGCTGCCTTACTGTTGGTGATTTAATATTTCCGCTACTGTGATGTTTGAACAGCGAATCCGTTTTCAGGACCTGACTCGGAAAACACGTAATTGAAGTGCTGGGCGACAGATAAGGAATGTGAGGCATCTGAGGTACACGGATGTGGTGAAAACTGATTTCCATTACGGTGGCGAAAAGTTCAGCACTGCCTCAAGCTGAGTAAACTGGTTCACTTGGTCCTACAGAGCGTGGATCTTTACGCTTTTCTCCGGTGAGTGTTCTCACAGTTTTATATACAGTACCACTTCATATGTCAAATGACGAAAGATACTTCTCCCATGTTTTCTGACTGTGGTATTTGCAATAGCAATTTTACCAGAACAGTATGTTTACTGAGTTGACGCTTGTGAGTTGGAGATCCGGTATTTTGCTAAAGCTTGCGATAGCACATTTTTGTTTAATTTTTAATTAAGTGTTCGGGAAGTGATGAACGTTTTGAGGTGATTTGTTGGATGTTGTTTAAAATTTCAAGTTATGCTGTATTGTAAGGTCTGAACGTGGTTTTCTAGTTTGTAAATTGAGTTTATGTTGAGTGGTGAAACCGTGAAGACCTTTGTTATTTTGTTGTCAGTGAGATTATGTTTGTGGAGGTGAATCCATATTTTCCAACTTAGCCTTTTAAGAAGACTTCGAATTTTCTATGAAGTAAGAAAACTTCGAATTTTCCGTGTAGTAAGAAAACTTCAAATTTTCCGTGGAGTAAGAAGACTTCGAATTTTCCGTGGAGTAAGAAGACTTCGAATTTTCCGTGGAGTAAGAAGACTTCGAATTTTCCGTGGAGTAAGAAGACTTCGAATTTCCACTTTTATTTTTGTGTGGAATCCCAAGTTTTTGCTCCTTTAGGAACCGTTGGACCGAGCAAAAGTCGTATGTACAGTTGTTGTGGGGAACATACGGAAATGTTTGCCACGACACGCTTGTCCTGGAGCAAGCTTTTATATTTTGAAACATGTATCAGATTTTGGGGAAATCTATCACATTGATGGTCTGCACCTTTTGTAGATAGAACTTTCTACTGGAATCTTAAGTCGCTCTTCGCTTCGCGGAGTGATTTCTCCGTTTTACCGTTAGCCATTAGTGACTTCAAACATTCAGGCTGTGAGACCGTCGTTGGTGGTCGATGTTGCTTGTGCCAAACCAGAACTTGCAGGACTATGCACATGTTGGCAAAGGTTGGACTTAAATTTTGAACACTTTTATTGCGGCATGATTGACTACTCATTATTGAGGTTTACTGACGAATTAATTTCAGTATTCTGATACGCCACTGTTTGGAAATAGTACAACTTACTTCAAGTACTCCAACAACGAGGCACGCTTCACGTGCCAAACACAATCGCTAAATTATCACTCACAGATTAGACAAGCAACAAATTCTTCGAAACTGATCTCATACTACGCTGCTGGTGACCTCGGTTCGCAAAACAAAGTTCAAACACAATCAACCTAGACCTAGACCCGGCTAACACAATATGTAGGCCAATCATAAAACCGTTTTTGTAACAAAAAATATATAGGCCGGGTCTACCGAATTCTTCACATTTGAATCATATATTAAGTTTTGTCTGCGAAATACAGTTCATTGTACAGTAACATGTGCTGGCTACTGCAGCTTTCGTTTACCTTCGCCATTACACAAACTTGTAGGTGTTTCTTGAAATAGCTACATGCAGTTGTCCGATTCCTCCGCTGCGGGGTATAGGCCTACATCTTCTACTTTGCCGTAAAACAGTCCATTTATGCGGTCCTCGAGAGTCTCCTCTTCGAACATCATGCATATGTTCTTTGTGTAAAGTGAAAAATCTCATGTGATTTCACAGTCACAAGATGTGACTGTTGCATTCCAAATAACAGAAAGTTATTGTTTACAAGTAAATGGGAATACAAATAAACTTCAGTATCGATATGTAGGCCTACTTGAGCAGCAGGGACTACCTGAAGAGGTATGCCACTTTAGACAGTCCCTTGACAGTTTCGTCGTTATCTACGGCTTATCGACGGGTTAGGTTCCGCAAATTTGGTTTTCTAATCCAATTAGCTTTGAATAACAATTACGTTAAAAGGTATAGATGAAAATCCATGTAATTTCGTTAAGCAGACTTTCTAAGCTTTGAATCATAACTTCCTTAGAAGGAATAAACAAAAAACCAACATTTGAATTTTGGCCAATTAGATTTTCTAAAACAAACCTCTCTGAACAGGAACTACGTTAGTACGCACAGTAAAAAAAAACACAATGAGATTAATTTTTCTTATCCAACCCGCTTTAAGCAGCAACTTCTTTATTAAGTTATATGCACACAAAGGGCACTGTGTTTTTACAAATACAATAAGGACATCCTTTATGACTACTTGAGAAATAATTTGACATGAAATAAAAAATTATTAAACAAGTCAAACGGCATTACACTGATGTGAAATGTATTTCGTAATACATCTTCAAATGGATACTAAACATAAATAACACTAAGGCACAAACAACGATTGAACTTACAGCCCTCTTTTTCTGCTCTCGACCGACCAATAGGCCAGTAGTAGTTGGATCTACGTTTGTATTGTCCTCTGTGCGAAGTACAAAGATCTACCAGAACTAATTAAATAATTACAGTGAAACACAAAGTAACAACATAATTTTAAGACAAAAAAATTGTCTTGTTTTAAGCTGAGATAATAAGATAAACTGAGTAACAGGCCAGCATCCAGTAACAAGTTATTAGCAGTTTTAACGATGTTGATAATTTCAAAAGTATTTAATAACGCGTTACAGACCACCGTTTTCCTCAGCAATTGACCAGTTAATATACAATGGGTACCTCCTCTATCATACTTAATACTGACAAAATGTTTTTTTAAATTCTCTAGTATTAATGTTTTTTCTAGTATGGACAAGACAAACAAATGGTTTTACACTACGTTCTCAAGGAAAATAAAGATGATGACACCATAATAATTTGAACTAGTCACCACCAAGCCAAGAAAGATCTTTTTCAAAAGACGAAAAAGAGGAGAGTGTGTTTCCGTCTTATAAATACAAAAATATATTTAATCGATTACAAAGATAAATTCAGAGAATACATTTAGGACGGAATGACATTGGAAAATACTTTACAAGAGTACATCCCAGAAATTAACAATTGAAAGAAATTACCATCACTTAAAAAAACTAACAAAAGCCTACACACATTGCTACGACACATTGTTAAATGGGTCGAGTGCGGCGTTTACTCCAGCGTTATCAGCCATCAACTTCAAATGGTGCCCACACCGATCCAGATACCAAACACAAGCGTATACAAGCGTGATAACCTCAATAATTTATGCAACGTCAAGTTTTAAGTTCTACTTGACGGTTGCATAATAACCGATCAGCTGTTTTTGTGTTACAACTCGACCGTTCGGCATTTGGTTTGTGTGTTTGTTACGCAGTACTGGCCGAATATTTTGAATTTTCGTAAAAGAGGTACCTTATATAAAGCCCGAACGACGCATGTGTAAAAAGGTTTCCCATCCACTTCAGTTTCAAGATGGTTGCCTCTGAATTACTATAACGTGTAGGCAGTTTTAACCAAACGCATTGACCACTTGTTTTGTACAAAGCCCGCTATCCCATTTCCTTCCATTCCAAGATGGCGGGCTCTGATTTTTTTTTTTTTTTTTAACGTCCGACTATTGTGCACACTTGGGCTAATGCAGACGATGGGATGATTTATAGCGTATGAAAATGCCAAGCCCTCACCGGGAATCGAACTCGGGTCCTCGGGGTGAAAGCCTAGTACGCTATCCACTAGGCCACCGAGGCGGCCAGGGCTCTGATTCAACGTTGAGAGTGTAGTTGCTGGTTATTTCCTGTAACACTGGCTGAACGGCAAGACCTAGCATAATTTTTATTACTTTATGATAAAAGAGCATAAAATTCCCAATAAAATTGGTTCAGTAACTTTTTCCCGTGAATATTACGGTTTTTGGTTAAAATGGCGGAAAAGATATGAGCGGTGTCGTGGAGCGCTCTGTATATTAATTAATTAATAATGTACTGCGAAATATACAGTTCTTTGATCCACTACTCGTTAGCAAAACAAATCAAGTATTGCATTACGTAATGTCTATTGAATTCCTTGACATGATTTCAGAATATTCATGATGAATTTTTTTGCTAATCGATCAACATATATTTGCTTAACTGTAGCAAACGTTAATTAGCACTTGTCAAACGTTAATTTACATTTAGAAGATTTTTTTTTTAATTTGGATAGTAAAAGTTAAGTTAAACGCGAACGTTGCGCACGCGCACACACTCGGTAATTGTCAGCTGGGGCTCAACATTCGCTTTATTGCTACTTCACAACATAAATAAGATAACGTAATGTACTAGTTTAATATCTTCCTTTATCGTAATGTACCCACTATCGCAGACAACAATGATGTCTTATCGTTTCGATAAACTAAAAATAAAGCATTTATTTGTGCAGAAATACCAAAACAATTTTTTTGCAGCTATAACAGTACAATAAGTACATCATCGTGCCGTATCCTGTATTAATTCACCGTAGAAGACACGTTTATTGTACGCCTGCAAACAGCGTCGTATGCAACCATATTAGCTTGGCAGTTTGGCAGTTAACGTCACTATGGCGTGCAAAGTGTTTATTATTGATTGTTCAAGTTATTTTCTTTAGGCTAGAAGCGTGCTGGTAGCGTATAGCACGAAGTGTTCGTACACTTTGTAACAGCATAAACAGATCTGACATACAATATAATGTACATACTGGTTTACTCTTTAGTGAATTTATTAGTGAAAGATCCAAACATTTATTTTGGCCACGTTCGTTACTCGGCAATAACCGTTTCAAAATGGCGATTGTTTAAAATCTTAATAAAATAAAAACATTTGTATCTTACGTAACTTTTAAAATATTACGAGGGTTGATCAAATATAAACGAGACTGACTTTCTAAAAACTTTTCCGTTGGACATTGAACTCTAAAGGGTGGGGTTTCAGGTAGCCTGGGAGGTTTGGGACGGGCGTAGACGGGCAACATTTCCGTTCGGACCCTTCAGTATAAAACAATACAATGAGTGAGAGTGAAGTGCACGTTTCCGTGGAGCAGAGAATTATTATTAAGTTTTTGGCCAAGGAGGGGGTCAATCCGACTGAAATCTTTCGTAGATTGACGGCTCAATACGGGGACAGGACCCTGTCAAGAGCTCGCGTTTTTGCTTGGCACAAGGAATTCGCCGAAGGACGGGAAGCAGTAGAAAACCTCAGCCATGATCGTCGCCCGACCACTTCCGTCACGGACAAAAACATTGATGCTGTTCGGAAGCTCCTGGACGAAGACAGACGTATATCGCTGCGATTTATTGCAGATGAACTCCAGTTGAGCTATGGTAGCGTTCAAAAAATCGTTACATCAAACCTGGAACTCAGCAAAGTATCTGCAAGGTGGGTTCCACGAATTTTGACCGACGTTCACAAACGCAATCGTTTGGAGATTTTCCAGCGACTATTGACCCAATTTGAACGAGATGGTGAGGCATTATTAAACAGGATTGTCACCTGTGACGAAACATGGGTTCACCATTACACTCCCGAGTCGAAACAGGCAAGTATGGAGTGGCGGAAGAGGGGAGAGAGGGCGCCTCTGAAGGCCAAATCACGATCGTCGGCCGGGAAGGTAATGGCCACTGTATTTTTCGACAATCAAGGCGCCTTTCACGTCGATTTCCTCCATCAACGACGCACAATAAATGCACAATATTATTGCGATGTTTTAGAGGCCGCAAAAAAGTCTTTTCGTAGGAAAAGGAAATCTAAACCGGCGAGAAACGTCATTCTTCTTCACGATAATGCCCGACCACATTCGGCGAACGCTACGAGGCTTAAACTCGATCAAATTGGCTGGGAACCAATGGAACATCCCCCATACAGTCCAGACTTATCACCCTGCGACTATCACCTGTTTAGGCCACTCAAAGAGGCGCTTGGAGGCCAGCGTTTCGAAGACGATTCTGCGGTGGAGACCTTCGTGCTCCAATGGCTCAATGAACGCCCGAGAACTATTTACGAAGATGGAATTAAAAAACTTCCAATCCGGTGGGAAAAATGTGTTACTCGTACGGGAGACTATGTAGAAAAATAAGTTGTATCAAGAATAATTTGTAAGTAAGCAATAATTTTTTTAAAAAATCAGTCTCGTTTATATTTGATCAACCCTCGTACTTCACTATCTTAGCGCCTAATCAGGGTTCAAATCAGCATTTAACATTTTAAAATTCCATTAAAAATACGTAGGCATAAGCGTTCTTAGAACGCTTATATCTTTAGGGTACACATAACCTGCAATTATAACATACAAATGTGCTAATATTTTTTAAAAACATGTTTTTTTAATGTACACATAAAAACATATTTTTATTAATTCTACACATTTTTACGTTTTAATTACAGTATATGTGCATCCTGTAAATTTAAAGTTTGTATACACTTAAGTATTTCTAATAAATTTAAAAAAACTTAAAGCGAATTTATACAGATATACTACTTTTAAAATCCGTAATACGAACATTTTGATAAAAATGAAAAA
Source organism: Callitettix versicolor (assembly GCA_022606455.1). Taxonomy (NCBI): domain Eukaryota; kingdom Metazoa; phylum Arthropoda; class Insecta; order Hemiptera; family Cercopidae; genus Callitettix; species Callitettix versicolor. Next base: position 37,916,588 of record CM040188.1, on the reverse strand, counting down.
ATCGCTTTTTGCAGTAAGGAAGTTATTTTAGATTATTTAGATCACTTTAAAATCCTTCTTCATTATTTGGACCATCATTTATTAACAATATTACAATAGTATAACTGCACCAGAGAAAAACCAGCAATACTTAACAGAGTAGCTGAATTAAGATCTGCCTTCTATTTGACCCAGAACACCTACAATAAAATCGCTTTCTATAAAATCTAAACTTAGGCATTATAACACGGTCATAAGGGCAAACGTAACTTAAGCCTCGGAGACTCTATTTAATCTAAAGAGCCAAAATAGAACGGAGGAGCTCTAGAGAATGGAAAGGAGAGTACTCCGAACAATTATTAATAAGAAACATTTGGTGGGGGGACAGTACAGACTATTGCCGAATGCGTCTTGTATCGGAACAACGAGCAGCTCACTAACATTTTTAGGAAAAGAAGATTGGCCTTCTTTGGACACCTAACTCGATTACCGGAGAGTAGACTTACGAAGAGATTATTGGACTACCAACTGAAGTGTAAAGTTAAGAACAACTGGTTGAAGGAGGTGGAACAGGACTCGGAGGAACTAGAAATAACCAGGGAACAATTGGCAGGAAGAAGGGAAAAAGCGATCTTAAAAAGTCAGGAAACCCAATTACAGTTTAGGGAAAAACGTCCACGAAACGTAGTATATTCGGAAGAACTCAGACTTCAGAGATCAATAAGATTAAAAAAATACTGGGAAGAACGCAGAAAAACCAAAAGACTTAATTAAATTGACTGTGTGTGCTCCAATGTGGGTTTAATTATATATAAAAAAAATACAACAGCACAAAATGTTTTACTAATATAAATACACAATTTTTTTCTTTATATGGACTATTTATTTTTTCCACCTCCTTTACTTAAAAAACCATAAACGTATTTTTTTAAGTGAATATTTAAGGCTTACGATAGTAGAGCTGTGCTTTCTACAGGAGTAATACATATTTATGTTCACTACACGGTATAGGCCTACACGCTGTTGTATTGTTTTTGTTAAGACTCGATGTTTACATTAATGTGCTAACGTTAAAACACATTTATCAGTAATGTATTAAACATAAGTATACTGGTATTTAATTTTACACTAAACTGTATATGTAACATATGACAGCATACATTTAAAATAAAACATTACCCTAAAATTAGTAGCCTATGCTTCCATTTAAAAAGTTAAGAATGCGTTTAACTATTTTTAGGCACACCCTGTATTGTTTTATCGACCTTTGACACTCTTGGCAAACAGACAGAGCTAGTGAAGAGCTTTCGTTTTAAGCGCCTATCGACTAATCGCTAAGAAAAATTATACAAATTAAATTTTAAGAAATATTGTATTCCAATATTAAATTAAGTTTTCAGAACAACTTGTACGTTTCAGAAATTACAAGTTTCAATCGGTGGATTAACAAAGTAAACTAGTTTCAATTGAGAGCCAAACAATATTTTCAGTCAATTACAAGTACAGTAATAGCATTAAAAATGTACAAAAACACACTTCGCTAACTTAAAAAGTAATAAAAATTTTGTTTTTATTTTTCATCAAAATGTCCATCTTATAGAGTATAAAACAAAACAGATCACAAATACAGCTTCAATGAAGATCAATACAAGCTTTTTCTCAAAATCGTTTAATTGATTACCCACCCCCAAATTTTGGTCATATGAATATTTGAAATTTTGGTCGTTTCACATATTATTACGCTACACATTCCGATTGGTTTTGTACCAAAAATTAAAAAAGTCGTGTGTGTGTGTGTGTGTGTGTGTGTGTGTGTGTGTGTGCGCGCGCGCGCGCGCGCGTGTGTGTAAATATATATGGGAGAAATATTCAATATTTCAATATTTCCCAGATATATTCAAATATCTGGGAGAAATTCTTGAACCCACAGGTGGCGAGAAGGCTGCGCAAAAGGTTCGGCTACTGAGAATGAAGAGGGCTCTTGGTATAACGCGTGATATCTACAATAAGAGATGTATGTCGACGCACACAAAAATCAGACACTACAACACAGTCATAAAACCGGAGGTATTATATGCAAGCGAGACGCTAGCACTCCACACAAAAGCTACCATGGAGGGTATTTTGAAGGAAGAACGCAAAATCTTGAGGAAGATCCTTGGCCCGAGATTAACAGAAGATGGATACAGGTTGCACTCCCGGAAGACCACAGAGAAGATATCGAACCTGGCAGCAGATATCAGAAGAAGGAGGCTTCGGTTCTATGGACACATCAGTAGACTCCCAACAACGAAACTTGCCAACAGAATCCTTAAGTATATACAAGGTGTCAAATCAACAACGTCGTGGATCGCACAAGTCAGAATAGACCTACATGACGCAGGAATAGACTCAACAGATGTTGAAGATAGACACGCATACAGGAGAAAGATGCTCGGTTGGAAGGTCCCAGAGAATGAAATCCCAAAGAGAGCAGGGGTAAAATGGACGAAGGAGCGGAAGAGGATCCATGGGGACAGGATGAGAGAAGTGTGGAGGATTAGAACAAGACATGAGTCGGAGTGCTTTGCGTGATCCAACAGGGTCTATGCTCAGATAATATATATATCATATCAGATATATATATATATATATATATATACACATATATATATATATATATATATACATATATATATATATATATATATATATATATATATATATATATATATATATATATATATATATATATATATATATATATATATATCACAGGTCGCCAGAACACCAGGATTTTCTTACGGCTCATTCCATTTTCCACTTTAAGTCTTTACATAAAATAACACCGACTTAGAACAGATAAAAAAAATCTGCAAACAAAATACCAGGAGCTGAAAGCAAAAGCGTTTCCGTGAGAGTGCAGCACAATGCAGGCATAGGTAACAAATAATTGTGTGTGTACCAAAACAGCTGATTGCTAAAAAAACATTGTTAAAAATAATATTTAAATTATTACTGTATTCAAGACTTAAACAATTACGGAAGCATTTTTGAAAGGTAGAATCGGTATTATAATCTAGGCTAGATAACCTAAATAACTCTAATAAGATAATAAGAGTTATCATTTTAGTAAGTTTATATTCAATGCTCATGTTTTAATCTGGGTACTTGATGAGTAGATTTGAGATAATCAAAATTGTTGTAGCTGATTTTTAAGTGTTTTTATTAAAAAGAGGCTTTAAGGTATTATTTTGCAAAATTAAAAAATGGTCTCGACATAAACAAACCAGACCTAAACAACAAATTAAAAAAAAATCTGCCCCCGCTTAAGATCGATTTTTCACGTTTATCAAACTTTAAACTTTCTTTATACTTGTTATAGTCAGAAAATAAATACGCGAATCATCTAAACATTCGCCTAATCCTATATGTATATTAAAGCCACTAACATACAATGAGTGTATAAAAAAAAAATAAAACCGATTTTATTCCGATCTTTGTTCGTTTTCGGTTCTTTAACCAATCAAAGTTAGCCAGTGTTGATTGGCTCTTTCGAAAACATGTCGTAGTGTCATGTACTAAAGAAAAGTCAGCTGTTTTCACGTAATCTGTATGTGTCTAATTATGTATGCACACATTCCGTCAACTGTCTAAGAATGCAAAAATTACAGTACCACTAAATTAGTCTACTGATTGTTCAGTCATATTATTTTTGTTGGTAACCGCTTGAAAAAGAGAATACGTATTGTCAAATATCAAACAGTTGATTCTATTGTTTAGTATAAAAGGCAAAGCAATGATGTCAATGACTCTGACAAATGATTGCGTTTAATTATGTGCAAACACAGCCGATACCGAGGTCATGATTCCACGTCACAGTTTAACGACTGTTTTCTTGTCTGTATTTACGCTTTACATACGAGCGTATTTCAGTGCATTCACTACGTATAACCTTTATTTTATTTATCTGAAGTTTGTTGTATAAAACAATCGTATTAAAACTGGAACAATAATGAGCACAGTCCAATAATTGTGAACAATTAAGTAATCAGAGTTAATTAATTGTCTAAATATAAACAGTTTATCTACTACCTTGTTGAAAAATAAACTATACTTTTAAACTGTGTTCAAAGTGCACTCACAAATATAAAATAACCCAATATCTTCTGTGTTTCGCGAGGTCTCTGTTTCAACTCGACCGTTCGAATTTGGTTTGTCTGTTGCGCAGTTTTTGCCAAACGCATTGACCGATTGTTTTGAAATTTGGTGCGGAGGTACCTTGAATAAAGCCCGAACTACTTTTGTGTAAGATTTTTTCCCACTCATTTACGTTTTAAGAAGGCGGCCTCTGATTTACAATAACGTGTGTACGTAGTTTTAGCCAAACTAACTGACCGATTGTTTTGAAATTTGGAATGAACATATCTTGCATAAAGCGCAAATGACTTATGTATAACATTTCCTTCTATTTACTTCCGTTTCAAGATGGCGGTATCTGACTTAATGATGAAAATTGTACGCAATTAATACGAAGGTACCTCGTATGTGTAACATTTTTTTCATATTCACTTCCGTTTCAAGATGGCAGGCTGTGATGCAACGTTGGTTATTTCCTGTAATACTGGCTGAACGGCAAAACCTATCAACATTTTGACAACTACATGGAGGAAGAGCATAAAATTTTCAATAACGTTGGACCATTAACATTTTTCGTAAATATTACGGTTACCGGTTAAATTGGCGGTAAATGTTAAAACGGTTTAACAAGTATTATTCTGTATTTTTTGCGAAAGAATCTAGTAAATCCGAATATTTATTCAATAATAAATTTTCTTAATTTTTATATTTTTTTGTTTTATGTAATTTTACAAATTAGTGACTTTTTTATCTTAACTTTCCCGTATTTCACACTGTTTACAAATTTCCGAACCAAATAACTGCAAAGCGCTTGAAGCAGTTGCATCAGATTCTGCAAAGCGTATGACGAAAGTGCAAATTAAAACACCTATTTCAGAGCCTATATAGCCTATTGTGCAATAAGCAAACTTCTGGAAATACATCTGTCTGGTATTTGCAACAATAATTATGCACATACGTTACACAATATTTCCCCAAAACGTCCGACAGATAAAGTGACTTAATTTCTTAAAATTGGTATATCAGATTTCGTTAAAAATGTTATTATACTGTCTATAACACGAATTACTGTACTAAAATTTAAAATAGTGCAAACTTACTGTTAGCCTATTGTTTTTTTACCAATTTATTCTCGAATCGTGCAATACTTTCGTTTTTTATGTTCACACGTTTTGAGTTTTAAACAACATTTTTAGAGAATTTCCATTGGAAAATGAGCTATTGGAACGGCCATCATGGTAAGGCCCAATACCGGGACCATGAAATGAGCATCGATCATGGCCTATAATTTTTTGAGGGATCGTTATAGCCTATCCATGAGGGATCGTTATGGTGAAAGTCCAGGTTCACCATCGTTGTAATTTTAAAATCTGCAAAATTCGTTGTAATTAAAAAAAAAATTAAACTAACAGCGGTCAGGGTTCATCTTTGTATTTTCAATGTAATTTGATGGTTTGAAATAACAATATATGTAGCTTTTAATTCTGAATATGATGGTGAAATCAGCATCTCAAAAAGGGTAAGATGAATACTTTTGGAAAGTCGCTTTTATCAGGTCAGCGAGACAGCTGCGTGCCGCAATTATTATTTTTGTTTTTTTTTAGTAATACCCGAACTTGATTTTTTGAAGCTACAACGACTTATTAGTCGTTGTTTTCGTGCTTGCTAACTACAATCGATGAAAATTTAATCAAAATATTCAGATCCGATTTTGAGCAAATCGATATTTAATATTATTTTTTTCAAAAAAGGACTTCAAGAACTTTTTTAACTGAAAATTGGTCCGAGATATAGGCAAACGAGACCTACATGCCAAATTTAACCAAAATCGGTTAATTTGCAGCGATGCGAGCACACACAGGCTGATAATATGATGAATATTATCAAGTAAAAACTACTTTTTGTAATCGAGGAATTTGAAAAAGTAAACATCAAACGAAAGTTTTTTCCACTATAATTTTTGTACTTTCTCTTCGGTGGCCTAGTTGATAGCGTACTAGGCTTTCACCCTGAGGGCCCGGGTTCGATTCCCGGCCAGGGCTTGGCATTTTCATACGCTATAAATCATCCCATCGTCTGCCTTAGCCCAAGTGTGCACAATAGTCGGACGTTATAAAAAAAAAAAAAAAAATACAATGAGAAAATATAAAAAAATAAATTTTAAACAAAACCTACTGTTAAAAAATAAATTAATATAGTCTATTTTTAAAACAAATATGATTACAATGTTTACTAACAAAATTTACGATTTAGTCTTCAACCCGTTACAATATTACTGGATTACTCCTAATACGCAAATAAACTTACTATCGTAAAATATTTCAAGGTCACGATTATGACTGCATTACATGCGAGACCCCATACAGCGGTGATATTTAAAATAAAAACAACTGCACAAATATTTTAATCACACAACGCAAATATATAATCCACACAAAACCCTGTCAAGTTTGGCAAGTCTATCGGAAAATATTATCTTATTTGTTTACAAATCCGATTCCCGGCCAGGGCTTGGCATTGTCATACGCTATAAATCATCCCATCGTCTGCATTAGCCCAAGTGTGCACAATAGTCGGACGTTAAACACCAAAACCTTCAATTAAAAGAAAAATAAAGTAAAAAAGTTTACAATAAAGTTATTAAGAGCAGCGTTTTTAAAAAGAGCTAAAATATTGTTTTTTTTTAACGAAGCTATTATACAGAACATAACTTCTTTGTGCCTCTAATAACACAACAAAGTTTAGATTTAAAAAAAAACCGACATGGCGTAATTGTTTTAGACCGCCAAGATTTTCACTACGTACTTCACTGAAAAACACGTAAACGTTTTTTCTTGGATAACTTCGAAGAAAAGAAATTGTCGGAAATAATTGGTGCCAACAATTATTTTCCTACTTTTGATAATTAAAAATCTTCCGCTTTAAGCCTGCTTATACACGCCCATAACCAACAAACCAAACAAACAGATTTACTATCAAGAAACGTTATCAACAGAACATACATTTTTTTACTTTTCCAAATAAATTAAATCAACCTATTTCAAAGAAATTACAATTTTTTTAAGAAATTTAATAATTAATCTAAATATATGGTATGCATTCATAGACAAACTGTTACTTCTAGCATCTAACTCAAAACTGTTTAAAAGCAAATCTAACTTCCGTCACTGTCAAGACCAAAGAAATTTAATAATTAATCTAAATATATGGTATGCATTCATAGACAAACTGTTATTTCTAGCATCTAACTCAAAACTGTTTAAAAGCAAATCTAACTTCCGTCACTGTCAAGACCAAAGAAATTTAATAATTAATCTAAATATATGGTATGCATTCATAGACAAACCGTTACTTCTAGCATCTAACTCAAAACTGTTTAAAAGCAAATCTAACTTCCGTCACTGTCAAGACCAAAGAAATTTAATAATTAATCTAAATATATGGTATGCATTCATAGACAAACCGTTACTTCTAGCATCTAACTCAAAACTGTTTAAAAGTAAATCTAACTTCCGTCACTGTCAAGACCAAAGAAATTTAATAATTAATCTAAATATATGGTATGCATTCATAGACAAACCGTTACTTCTAGCATCTAACTCAAAACTGTTTAAAAGCAAATCTAACTTCCGTCACTGTCAAGACCAAAGAAATTTAATAATTAATCTAAATATATGGTATGCATTCATAGACAAACCGTTACTTCTAGCATCTAACTCAAAACTGTTTAAAAGCAAATCTAACTTCCGTCACTGTCAAGACCAAAGAAATTTAATAATTAATCTAAATATATGGTATGCATTCATAGACAAACCGTTACTTCTAGCATCTAACTCAAAACTGTTTAAAAGCAAATCTAACTTCCGTCACTGTCAAGACCAAAGAAATTTAATAATTAATCTAAATATATGGTATGCATTCATAGACAAACTGTTATTTCTAGCATCTAACTCAAAACTGTTTAAAAGCAAATCAAACTTCCGTCACTGTCAAGACCAAAGAAATTATAGACCACTTCAGTATAATATTGGTGATATTACTTGCCATTGGAAAGTTAACTATCTGACACAGCCATCATGATTAAACCCTGACACAGGGGGGTTTTTAAGTGACGACCCTGATCTCTATATCACATTTTGAGCACTAAAACACACATACATGCGCGCGCGCGTTAGCAATCTCACTTTCGCAATATTGATTCAAATTTGGCACAACAATCCATTTTGATTCGTTAGCCAGCAAAATCCGTCCCAACATTTTTAAAATGGCCGCCATTCAAAATTTTACAAAAGTAATAACTTTTGTCTTACCCTTTTGTACGATAACGCTCTGATAATGCTGCCAACATTAACATTTTCGATGTAATTCAGACATTTAAAATAAAATGCCAATTTCAAATGATTAACGCAGAATCAGATTTTTACAAAAATATTTTTTAAGTAAAAAAAATTAATGTGATATTGTTAATTTTTTGAAAATCGCTACCATCACGTCTGCGTGTCGCGTGCATTAGGATTACAACCTATTTTTACTATATGTACTGCCGAAGCAAGCCTCGGTGGCCTAGTTGATAGCGTACTGGGCTTTCACAACGAGGACCCGGGTTCGATTCCCGGCAAGGGCTTGGCATTTTCATACGTTATAAATCATCTCATCGTGTAAAAAAAAAGGATTACAACCACATCTTGACAGCCTGGGATTTTCACTTTCGTCCAGAAAAACGTCCGGAGAAGAATGCAGTCCTGCGTTTCCGAACAAAAATTCCACTAGTTTGATTTATTTGAAGAACTTGTATCAACCGAGTGATTCAAAATTTGATACTAAATTTTAGAAATCTAAAGCACAGTTAATGCTACCTTAATCGAAAGGTGGCAAGAAGTTATCAATGTTTTGTAAACAAATTAATACTTCCTTTCTATAAGGAAGTTATCAAGTTAGTGTCTACCTTCAACTTCTGCACCAGTGGAGAAGGGTATCTAGACTAGATCGTGAATATCTTGTCAACAGAGGTAGTTTAAATGTTACTACTCTTGGAACCTTACTTTCTTGTATCCAGTTTTATGACCTAACTGGAGCTGGGCCTAGTGGAAGCTAATAATGGTACAGAATCTGTATATTGGGTCTTCACATTTTCATTTTTCTAATAAGTTTTGGAAGTCAGTTTCACTATCAATGTTTTGTGTTCCTACAAAATCTTAAAGTTAAATAAAATAATAATTTTTAAAAATAAAAATAAATTTGAAATTATTTCTTCTTTATCATTTTGAACATTCATAAGTAAAATACAACCTGCATTTTTTGCATTTTTATTTAAATTTTATAATTTTGAAAATAAAATTGGGTGTCCTGCGTTTTTTACCCATGTCTTAGGCTTTTTACGCTCTTGTCCTCGGTTTGAAGGAAACATTCGTGGAAGCCACAATAATTACTACACATTAGGCCAGGTCTGACTGTCAGACTGTATTCATATTCTCTATTACATCTTACATAACCTTGTTTTTACAAATAGTGTTTGTATAGGCCTATTTATTTTGAACTAAAAGATGAGTATGTTTAAGTACCTGTGCGAGAAATCCCGATCGTCGATCCAAGTATTTTCAAATGACAAAGAAGCGTTCATAAAACTATCCAAATCGTTATCGGAACGGTCGGCTCTGGTCAAGGAGTTCGGAGGCGTCAACGAATGACCGAACAGAGGTTTGTGGACATCTAGTGATAAACTGCGAGTCCTGTCACAGATACTTAAAGCGGGAGACATCATCATACTGTTACGTGGGGCGTGAACTACTAACTGAGCTAGGGAGAGTTGCAGCTGACAAACAAACCGCGGATGACGCACGCTCTTATCACTGTTGATAAGGTGATGTGGCAACCGGGTTCATAGAGTGCGCCACAAACGATCGGCCGACCGACATTTCAGTTTCAGTTCCGCGTTGCACTTCACCTTCACCTTCAACTACACACTTTACTTGGAACAGCATCAACTCAGAAAGCTTAATCGCTTAAGATCCAATAAAGTAGAATTTGGACTTGGACTGTGGGTCGTCGTGGAAAAAGAGGGACTGATGGGCTATTCCTGTTACCATCCTTAGTCACCGGATACTATTTGTCGTCATAATTACCTAAAATACCATTTCCAGGTGTGTGTGTGTGTGTGTGTGTGTGTGTGTATTATACAAGCCCCTCGGTGGCCTAGTTGATAGCGTACTGGGCTTTCACCCCGAGGACCCGGGTTCGATTCCCTGGCATTTGCATACGCTATAAATCATCCTATTGTCTGCATTAACCCAAGTGTGCACAATAGTCAGACGTTAAAAAAACATATATTATATTATATTATATATAATATTATATTATATATAACACACACACACACACACACACACACACACACACACACACACACACACACACACACACACACACACACACACACACACACACACACACACACACACACACACACACACACACACACACACACACACACACACACACACACACACACACACACACACACACACACACACACACACACACACACACACACACACACACCATCCTATATAACCACTGTCGAGAGGTTTCTCAAAAATAATAAAGTTTTGAGACTTTTCACAATGTTGGTAATTTTTTCGCTAAATTTTTAAGGGTAACTAATATGCACAATATGAATAACCCAAAATATAAAAGTGCGTAAACAAGGGGAAGATAGAAACAAATGAAAATAAAAGTGATAAACATAACCTCAAAATGACAAGTGCCCGAAAATAGGTAACGTATTTTTCATCACGAAAACGATTTATTAAATGCCTGTTATTAATAATGACAACAATATACTCAGAAAAAACTAAACTTCTAACTCGACTCGGTTGTTGAGTGTTTACCTAATTCGACTTGGTAATTGGATGTTTACATAATAACACGACTAGGTTTTTTGTGTTACCAATTCTACTTGATTGATGGATGTTTACCTAACTCGATCCGGTTGCTCAGTGTACTGACTCGATTCGGTTGTTGGATGTTACTCACTCGATTCGGTTGTTGGATGTGTAACAAACTCGATTCGGTTGTTGGGTGTTTACCAAACTCGATTCGGTTGTTAGGTGTTTATATAGCTCGATTCAGTTGCTGGGTGTTAACCTACTCGATTCGGTTGTTGGGTGTATACCTACTCGATTCGGTTGTTGGGTGTTTATTAACTCGATTTGGTTGCTGGGCAAATCGTGTGTAGAAGATCACGCCAACATCTTTCGATCATGTTCGTGTGTGATTATAATTATGTAGGCGTAGTAATTCTAGCTACTCTACGCAAAGTAAACAACCATGACGTTACAATAAAATTCCGTTAAAATTTTCTTAAAATCGTAACTTATCGTAATAAATTTAATCTTCCGCTGGTAATTATCTTTAAACTCAATAACAAAGTAAATAATAAAATAAAAATTTTGTTAAAATCATTACTGTAGTAATAGTCTCTTGTTTATTAATAAATCCTTGAAATGAATATTGCTCCGAATAAAAAAATAATTATTAGACATAAAAACCGGACTAATCATAACAGTCTACTGGTAGAAAAAAATGTCGTTACCCTTGTGCTTCATTGCTTATTTTTCAAACGTACACCAATTTGGCAATGTAAAATATTAATAACTGAAATAACTAATCAACGCGCCACGAGCTCCAGGGGTTACAATAGGTCTCGATTTCGATTACAAAGACTGTTTACGCCTCTAGATAATAGAAATGTGGAAACTTTATTGCCCCCCCTGGCCGTGGGTGGTCATGGTCATTAAACCGAACTGTAACTCGGATGTAAACACATTACGCAATCGGATATTATTTACGCGTGATTCACTATTTCTGTGTTAAAAATGTCTTGGAACTTTCGGTCCAGTCCACAAATAACCGCGGTCAAAGTGCCAGCCGATTTATTCTGTACACTGTAAACATCGTTTTGATTAAATATAACGTAAAGTAGGTAATAAATTCTATAAGTAATTAGTAAGTAATAAACAAGTCGCTGTAATAAACACATTAACCTACTGCGAGAGCCAAATGACCGCACTTCTCTTGACTTTTGATCAGACGATCTCTCGTCGTACGCGACTCTATTCCGAAATTTACTTTTCACAAAACATCGATCGATAAAAAACGCAGTTTTAGAATACTGTATATTACTGACTTTATTTTGCATAATATTCCTTAGTTCTACAGTGGGGCACGTGGCTTCTCTCTCCACACAGTCTAGCAATTAACAGCATTAACTAATTTTATTTCTCAATAGAAATACGTTCATTGAATTTCCATACAAGTGGATAATATTTGTTGATATAACAATAATTTCTTAAAACAGTCACATAATGTAACCTTACAGGAAAGTTCACTGGCTATAACCATCAAATGGGTGACTGATCACACTAACCTAACCAGTCAGATAAATCTCAATACGTTATTGTTCTGGCAGGTAAAGTTTTTATTTCTTTAAGTATGGCTTGATCAGTGGAATTTACGAAAAGCTCCCGAAATAAATAAAAAGTCTCGAAATAGGAGACCTTATACACGTATTTACAGTAGGGTTATTATCAAGTCTAAAATTTCATCAAAGTCGGTATCCAGTCTGCACATAAACGTAGAAATAAATCTACTTTTTTAAGCCTCGAAATTGGAGCTTGTTACATAAAGGCTTGGGCCTTCCAAGCAATTACAATTTTTTCGAATACGGTATATACTTCAAATTGTAAAAAATAAAATGTGCAAAAAAAAGAAACTGCACAAACTTCCTTATATTCAATATTTATAACTGACAATAATTTTTTACCTTCCTCAACTTTAATTTGCCAGTTTTTAAAATAAAAATTTGTTTGAAATGTCTAAAATTTTTCTATATTTGGGCTTTAACCATTACATTAAGTTTAATAAATCCTAGACATCAGAAACATCAGAGAACTGCTTGAGCAAATACATAATTGTTGCCATGTATACCCACAGACCATAAAAAAATTATCAGTGTCTTCCCTTACGGAAAAAATCTGAATCTAATTAGTAATTTGGGTCAGGGTGTAATATTGCTGACTCTTCTTAAGAGAACATAGACTGTCAACTTTACTAACTCTTCATAATAAATAAATGGTGTAATAATAATGCACAAACTTTATATTATCAAATTTACATTTATAACTTTAAATACTTTATGTAATGGTGACTTCTTTTTACTTTTAAAATGCTTCTTATCTCCTTCAAAATTTTCGTTTTGAAAATCATTACAAAAATAACAAAAAACTAGGAAGCCTAAAGTCTGTATAAATCACAAGGACAAATGAAATATTTGACACACCAAATATACCTTATACACAAAATTATTTTAAAATTTTGTAATACAGTATTCACTAAAATGTCATTTAAACATCAAGAAAACCACACTTTTTCCTGAGATTGTGCTGATGAATGCATTATTAGCAAGACAAATACAATTGCTTATTGTTTCTGAACAATAAATGTAAATCATTTCTAAGTAAAACTTCTAGTATTAGGTAATAAACGAGAAAGAATGTGAGCTGAGTCTATTCTTGGAAGTAAACTGTCACAAGAAACATCTGTTCATATACAGGCTACCTGGTCTCTACTGTAACATTCAATACTGCCTGATGTCTGTCTGTTAGATTTGTAATTCCTAAGTTTACTAGCTTCACAGGATTGTTAAAAGTAACAACAGTTATTTAAAGACTTTAGGATAAAATATGTTTTTGTTGTTATACAAACTGCTAAATCATTAGCGATTGTACCTGAGCTTTTACAATTTTCAAATCATATTCATCAAACATCAATATAATCCCACAATATACTTACAAATCAAATTACATTTATCTAATATAATCCAGTATTAAGGCATAGTCAATAAATAAAATACTAATTGATACAAAAACAATGTAATCACAATTAGTTATTGCAATTTAACAGAGTAACAATAAAAAAAAACAAGAATGGGTGAACTGAACTATATTGTAATTACTTAGTACAATCCAATAACACAACCACATTAATAAATGAAATATCACATATGAATTAAATTACACACAAACCGAATTGTAATATTTTACTACATTCCTTTACCAGAACCAAGTTAATAAAACCAAAATAAATAGAATTAAAGAATGTAAAAATAAAATCATAATTTTGTATTTAATACAATCCAATAACAGAGCTAAGTTAACTAAATATATCAATATAATCATATAGAAATAAAATTGTGATCATGTAGGGTAATCCTTCAACAGGACATAGTCAGTACACAAAATGTTAACAAAATTACTATACAAATTTTAATCCTATATTGCACAAAATATAAATATAAATCCAACAATTCACATATAAAACTGTAAACATTAGTGCAATTCAATAACAAAACAAAGCCAATAAACCAAATATGAATTGTAATTCATTAACATTATGTAGAGATACAGTAGACCTAAGTAAGGGGGCAGAGCACAGGTAGTTTAGAGCCCTTTTCCCCATCTGACCCTTTATTTTTTATACATTTATTTAATCTATATCTTGGGAATGGTGTGTTCTTGTAAATTGTAAGGCCTAATAATCTAATTGTAAGGGTGTTCTATACCCTAACATCTACATGTTACTCAAAGAACATACACATCAAAATTTAAGGAACTGTATGACCTAGAAAACATTTTCTAAACGTTCTACCCATATATATTCAATGGTATCTCGAGTTTCAATTCTCAAGCCAAAATCTACAAAAGGAGATATATCTGGAGCTTTTCCTCTACTGGATATCTCAATAAGTGGGCAAAGATTATTAACTAATATCTGTTTGGAGAGTAATGTTTGGAGAGTCGTTTTGTTACAGTTTTAAAGAATGAATTATTTTGCAAAATTAAGAGTTTAAAACACATTATGTGAATTTTTATGGAAAAAACAGAATTTCTGTAATTTGTACATAAATAAATTCATTTAAATACAAAGCATGGATGTATAAAAGTTGTCTCTGTACCAAAATGTAATAAATCTAACATCAGTATTCAAGTAAAGTACATTTCCTATAAAGTCACAGAAGGTTACTTACAAGCAGCAACTTGCTTTAATTTTTAATGCCTCTGTTATAAATTTTTATGGCTTTCATGTTGTAAATATTTATAATTCCAGGTAGCAGTTAAGAAATGTTGAAACTGTAGGCCAAAGAAACAAGGTTGGACAGTAAATCGAGCAGATGTGTTCTACTATTTCTGAATAATTGTAAGTTTTCTGTTTGAAATAAATAATTAAGTACAAACAACCTAGTAAGTGGAAGGTCTTATACGAGTTGATAACTGATATCAGCTTCTGTAATAGATTAAGTTAAGCATGTTTTCACTTTACAAATAAAGTACATTACTACTACATACAATAAACTACAGTATTAATTAATGATGATCCATTATACAGTATTAATTAATGATTTCATTAATCATTATGAAATGGAAAAGTATATCGATAAATATTGAAAAAAAAACTTTCAACAAACTTTTCAACAGTCAAAACTACTTCATACTAACTAAACATATTCTAAAACATAGCTTTCAATTTCAGAATATTTTATGCTAATGTAAGCCTATTTTAATCATGTAGGATAGAAGGAAGATCAATTCAACTCTTTACGGCTTCTTGGTAGACATCCGAAGTATTGACAATATGTAATAAGATACAGAGAAGGGTACAAATGGCATTTGTAATACAGACAATGTGAAGTTTAAGTCAAATGAACGTTGAGAAATGGATTACAAATTAAAGTTTTAATGCTACATGAAAGCTATAAACATTTTTGCTATTCAATTTATAAGGATATTAAAATTTTGAGTGGAGTCTTGGCCTACATTTAATAAAATATGTTTAATAGATAAATATTTTAAAACTCTTGAATAGTTTTACAACATTTTTAATTTACTTTTTTCACTATAGTTATAACTAATCAGAATCTGGTAAATATTAAGTTAAAAAATAAAATAAAATAAAATTGCTTAACAACTCAATAACTATGTATAGCAAATTTAGATATGAATTTTATTTTTTCAAATTTTATCTTTGGGAATTTTAAATTTAAGGTTTTGGAAATTATTTGTTCATTACAGCACTATAATATACAGGACTACATTAATAACCCAAGGCCAAGTTTCACATATTTGTACTTTTTCTGAAAACCTACAATAATCTATGTTAGTATAAGTAACACGTCTAGTTTGTAATATAAAGGATTTAAAGCACAAACTGTTAAAAAAAAGTTCTAGATAGTAATTAAACTTTTCCTTTATGAGTCAACAGGTATTCTATCTATTAAGGAATATATCAAGCCAAGGTTTCCTTTTAAACAGTTTGTATCAAACAGATTTACTTAACTATCTCTATGTACCTTAAATCATGTTTTCATTATCTGAACACTGTAGATATAATGCTAAATATTTGTTGTTATTAAATACACGACTATTCAATAATTAAGATATGACTACTGGCTACGAAAGATTACTGCACTACTCAACCAATTTTTAACAAATTTCAGACATAAATAGAAAAAAATAAATTTCAACGATGATTCATTCGCAACAAGAAGAAAGCGATTCCTTTGAAACTTTATTCTATTCATTATCGTCTTAAGCATCCTGTATTCACAGACATTTAAATACTTGAGAACTGTTTCCCTCTTGGAAATACAAATTAGATCTGCTATGGATGTGGAGTTATTAGCAGTTCCAACCACTGTAATGGGGAAGTGCACCATTTTGTTGTTTCAAACACAATGCAGGTTTTCAATTACTACAACAACTTTTAATGTAATTTTCACTTTGTTTTGAACTAAATTTGAACTAATTTGAAAGTATTTTTCACAGATCAACTAAGTAAGTAAATTATAAGTAACATAACATTGGGCAGCATTTGCTTCCTTTGTTCTTTTAGATTAGAAAAATTGCATTTATAGCCTTGGAAAAGTGATATTACACCATAATAATACAGTATGTATTATTTCATTGTATATATATATGTATGTATATTATGTCAAAAGAAGCCTAATACATAAATTGTACATAATTTACCATTAAAGTATCAGTTTAAAAAAAATACTAAATTACATTTTTCATGAGCTGATTTTTAATTAGGGCCTAAATATTCTAACCAAGAATGGATAATTCAGCTAGTGGAAAATAACATTGATCCCCTCCCCTTCAAACATGTTCTAGAGGTCAGTGTCAGGTACATTTCATAGTTTTCCAGGTTTGGGTCTTACTTTATTGTGAACAAATGTAAAGCCATCTTCATATAATTAGTTGAAAGTTGTAGACGTTATCATGACACTAAAACCAAGTAAGCAAAATAAGGTAAAGTAAGTGAGGAAACTAGGAGTTATAGTGAGCAATATCGAATATGCACAACAAACATCTTGTTTACAAACCGTTGAAACCAGTCTGGATTTATGATATTGAGCTACAGAGTTGTACCAAGAAAAACAATATAAAGGTTTAACAATATAAAGACAACCTTTTAAATTTTAAGGACAGTCTATATCACTGTGATGATTATTTAAATATAATTTACTTTTTAGGTTGCAAAATTTAGTTGCAATAATAATAAACTTAACGTAATAATTTGTAACCATAGTCTAAGTTTAATTTTTTATTTTCCGTAGTATACACACCCAAATATGGACAAATAATATTACACAAGTAACAAGTGTTAGTTGGCATTGATAATGTTCCACTTGAAAGTGTCTGGATTAAGTTTTAAAAAAAGTATAATCTTTCTACAAATAATAATTTTACTAATTAATTGGCTTAGATCAAACATTTTTAATGCAATTTAATCAAACAAACTGTTCTTCTCACTTAAAGGTGGGTGATAAATGATTAGTTTCTTCACATACATTAAGTGAAGATGATGATAAGGCAGCAACCTGCATTAGTTTCAGCTTTAATGCTAAAAAAACAAATAGGTTTTAACCCTAATTTAACTTAATTTTTTAGAGTACAAGTTATTCCTTTCCTTTCCTCGCTTCAAACAGTTTATATTTTTGACATGTTTCAGAATACTTCCATTTTCAAAACTGTTTGTTGTACTGCTCCCCCCAAGTCTTACATTTGTTCTTTTATATTAACTTAACCCCTCCCCTCTCACTTATATCACCTAGTCAGCTTTCTATTTATTGATATGCTCCTTTCTGATTGGTCCTCCCAGTGCTTTCTCTTTACCACTGGATTAATGGTCTTTGCGTAATTTAATCCTCAAATTTGTAAACATTTTCAGGCTTTGAGAAATAACAACTGCTTGTGAATTACTTGCTCGTTTATTTTATTTTCCATTTTAATTTTAACTTATATATTCAAAATTTCCTAGAATATTTAACCACCTTCTTTTATCTCCATAATATAATATTTTCATCAATTTTTTTTTCTGGTGTTTGTCCTACTCTAATCAAATGTGTAGCGTAGTTTGAGTCATTCTTTTCATATCTGAATGATCTTGATCTTATGTGTTCATCATATCTAATTTTAAAATTTTCGTCTTTTTTGTCCTATATAAGTTGCTTTGCATTTAAGCCGCCTCAGTGGCCTAGTGGATAGCGTACTAGGCTTTCACTCCGAGGACCCGGGTTCGATTCCCGGCGAGGGCTTGGCATTTTCATTCGCTATAAATCATCCCATCGTCTGCATTAGCCCAAGTGTGCACAACAATAGTCGGACGTTAAACACACAAAAAAAAAATTCTTTGCATTTACATTGTATTTTATAAAACCAGTTTTTATAAATTTATGTTTTTCTTCAATCTTGTCCATTAATTTGTTTCTTAAGGTGTTATTAGTCACCACCCCAATATCACATTTTTTTTAAAGTTTCTTAATTTGTATGTCTCTTTTTTGTGTAACTAAATTTCACCTATTTCTGCTTCTTTACTTCTTTTTCTACATTTGTCCATTTTCTATTCTTCTTCTCTTAATTTTCCGAAAAAAAGTTTTTATAATTTTTTTTATCATAACCATTTGATTGCCACTATTTTTCAAATGTGCTATTATCCAAATCTATGTGCTACGGTTTACTTCAGTGAATTGAAATGTTTGTTTGTGTGGTGTTGTTAGGTTTAATAAATTTGTTTTCATCACAACAATGAGACACCTGCAGCATGATATCATTATTTAAATTAAATTATTTAATTATCATTAATTAAATTGTCTCTTACAAAGACAAAAGCTTGTAAGTCATATGCAGTTTATATAATGTAATTTATATAATAGTTTATATAATATCCAGTTTATATAATATTCTATAATATTACTTTATAACATCTAACTCTGAGCATATATACTAGTGTCAGCTTGTGTGATTTATAATAATGTATGCACTATCATTTTTTATAGTAACTATTTAACACTTGCAACTTGCAAATCCTCCTGCCACAAAAACTTGTACTGGGAGGAAACAAACATAATAGTGGCACAAGAAAGTGTGGAAATAAGATACTGCAGTAGTCTGGTACTAAAGAGACAGCAATGAAATGGTAGGGCTGAGTCATTAAATACTAGATTTATTGCTCAAATTTTTGTTAACAGATAATATTAGGTAGAATTTATGAACTTAGAGAAAAACCTAAAAATATGGTTTGGCAAAAAATCTTTAAAATTCTGGACAGACAATTAGATCATATAAAAATCTTGAATGTTCATAATTACAGAGGATGTTCGAGAAACAACTAGGTTAGGTAGGACAGACAAGCAGCCAGTTTGCAGACCTTGCCTAGGTTGAACAACCATCAATTAATACTTTAAATAATTTGTTTCTATTTATAAATACCAATATTTGTTTTTAATTACTTCAGTATATATCTGTGATAATGTAAAGTTATTGATGAGCATTTTTTTAAAAAGGACAAAAAGATAATCAGCCAATAATTAATTTTGTTGCAGAATATGCCCTCAATATGATTATGTTGGCAAACAGAGTATAATATTGCTATCAGTCTTAGCTATATTTTAGAACTCTTGCTATTCGAGAGGGAAGGCTGTATGACTATGATTAGGAACTGTGTTCTGCATTTGGTGAGTCACTTGTTTGGCAAAAATGTTTTTTGGTATTTGTGTAATTAATGGGCACAACTTATTTTTATGATCAAATTAAGAAACGTTAATCTGTGGAACATTAATTTTTTATAATAAGTTATGATTGTATGCAATTTCTTCCATCACTGTTTCCTCATTCGCAATGTTACACAATAGTATTGGTTAAGAGATGCTGGTAGATTCGTTTTCCTTTTTTTCAGTCTTGCAGTAATTTCTTCATTTTTTTACTTTGAATTATTACTTCTAGGTGTTAAATAAAGTATTTTAGGAAGGAAAAAATATTAGCAAAGCCAGCTGCCACAGTTATTAGACAGGTAAAAAAAACATCAAATATACATACTGTACCAGATAACCAGTCTAAACAGTTCTTTAAATGTAATGGAGAGGCATTTAACAAATCACTACAGTTGTTAAACAAGAACTATGAAAATATTTTGGACATCACAGGCAATGACATTAAAAAAAGGAAATTTTAATAATAGTAGTAAATAATTTTAATGTAGTAGTGTATAATATCTATTAGCCTACTATTATTATTAAGCTATTAATCTTGGTTATTTCCTATTCTAATTATAGTGTTTATTAGAGAAATCTTTCTGAGAAGTCTTAATTAAAGAAGGTATGGTAGGTTCCACATTAATAAATATTGTAAACTGGTAAGAAGAAATAAAAATAATTTCTAGAAAAAAGATATTTGTATTTTTTTAAAGAAATAATATTACTCTTCTTTACCAAAACTAGTTTAATTTGGTATTTTCTTTAAAACAATTTGAACAACAATGAGAACCTTACCTACACCAACAATTTACTCTTGAAAGCCTACTGCTAATGGCAAATGAGTATGTTGTTACTTCCACTGAAAGATTTATTTTTAGCATGGAACAAGGGCAACTTATTCAAGAGAATATAGACTGCCCAAGTATGTGTTCACTAACACAAGAAGATAAATTATTTGCAAAACATTAAACAAATATCTATCTTAAAAGTTCCCAACAACTTACATTTGATACACATGTTATATTCCCTGTAATATCTTTAAATAAATAAATACTGGTAGCATATAGCCTATATATTCTTTTATATTAATAAGAGTGTGTGTGTGTGTGTGTGTGTGTGTGTGTGTGCAAGCACAAGCACAATGTACAGCCAAACATATATAATCTATATCACTGTATTATAGTGAGACCAGAAATTTTTAATGTACATGGACAGAAGAAGGTTGGGCAGCATTTATAAACTCAATTTTAAAATTTTTAATTATTTTTTTTTATTTAAATATTTAACTGAAAATTTTACCTGTTTAAAATATGGAAGGGTATTCAAGTTAAAAATTTCTTTATTATTCAAATTTTTAAATAATAAAATAATAGCAAGCCTGTTTATTTCTATTTGTCTTATCTACTAAACCCATAGAAAAAATATCTAAGCACAGAGAAAATTAACTGCAATTATAGTGTATTAACTTATAATAATACTCAACAAAATGTTTTGTATTACTTCTTCTATACAAAATATAAATATACATTTTTAGTCAAACATCGTACAGGGCCAAGGCTTACTTTATTAATGAGTTTGTAGGGTTACTGTTACAACCCAAATATGTTGTAACCCAAATATATAGATCTACAGATCTATATCCCTACATTCCTATGTATATCTATATTCTTTCTATATTCTTGAGATGCTCAGTTACAATGCCTTCTCCAGTCCTAGTCTCTTCATAACGCCTAGAATTTGGAGGAGGCTCAAGGTGGGTAGCTTCCCTACTTCTAACTAGTGACTTCCCAGATCCCTATCGCCTTCAGAAGCATGCTCTGCTAATTCCTTTCCAATTTTTTCTTTTTCTTGACCCTTATTACGGAGGTTTCACTCCATTTGGCCAATATTTTTATTGAGAGGTCAGATACTGCTCATTCTACTTTACATTCTTAATTGTGGAAACAACCACAAGTAGCTAAGGAGATGACATCCACCCATACAGAATCTTGCATGCATTGGTAATCCCTAACTTATACTGGGAGATCACTAGGGCTCCATTTGGTACACCATTAGGCTATTGTCATTCACTCCATCAGCATGAGTCGCTTTAAACTTGTTAGCCAAGCTATGTAGTATAGTGAAAGTTATTGTGTGTGTCTTGAGTACATGAGCTAGAGGTATAGTGGGATTGCTATGCCTATCAGCTGCTTACTTTCAACTATCTCTGTTGGATGTAGTTGCGGATAAAACTGCATAATTTTTAAGCTCAAAATAGGCCTATCTATGACATGCTAAGTATGATTCCTCAAGAAAAAACAGGTTTAATTAAAACGTTTTAGGGGGTATCTTAACAAACCATTTAAAATTTCAACAGTCTAATTTAATGTTTATTGTTCAAATCTAGACTATTTTTTAAGACACTGTAAATTAAAAAAAAAAAATTAGATAGGCTACCAATAATTAAATGTATATAGTTTATCCTGTAAATTGAGTAGGTGCCGAAGAAAATGTGATTAGATGATTGTGAATGTCTTAGAAGAGTTGACATATAGAGGACTTATGAAGAGTTTAAAAATTGACAATTTTTAGAAGTGAACAAATTAGGAGAAAATGGTACTAGAGGGATTTCGTGGTATTGTAGTTAATGGAGAGCCAGCCAGGAATTGTATTTTAAATATTTGGAAAAAACCATCATGGAATATTCTAAACCATTAAAATATAAACTTATAACATCCTAAAATGGTAGGCATATACTTTAAAATTAACAATATTAAGCAACTTCAAAAAATTAAAAATCCAAGTTTTTTTTTTTAACGTCTGACTATTGTGCACACTTGGGCTAATGCAGGCGATGGGATGATTTTTTTATAGAGTATGAAAATGCCAAGCCCTGGCCGGGAATCGAACCCGGGTCCTCGGGGTGAAAGCCTAGTACGCTATCAACTAGGCCACCGAGGCGGCTCCAAGTTTAACAACCAGAGTGTTTTGAGCCATGTATGAATCTTTCCTCTACATTTTTAAACTTTAATGTACTGAGATTAATGCCCATTTACAAAATAATACAAATAAAGAACAGTAATACCTAGTGACCAAGCTTCGCTCTATTGAAATATTATAACCTGTTAGACTTTTAGGTAGATAATCATAACTATTAATGTGTTTTTAATTCACATGTTATTCACTTTTCTAATTAAAACTAATCTGGTTTTTAAACCCGTAATTGTTATATTCCAAAATTAATCATTTTGAAAAAATAAGGTATTGTATATAAGGTATTGTAGATTGCTTGTTTTTACCTCAGTGACTATATATATATATATATATATATATATATATATATATATATATATATATATACACACACACACACACACACTCTCACACAAACACTTTGAAAATCACTGTTCCAATTTTATAAATAAACAAATAAATCTCCTTTAGTAATTCAAATTTAATTTTGAGAAAGTTAATTAATATTTAGGATTGTTATGCTCCACTGATTTAACATAAACAATAGTTCAATAGTTAACTATCAGCTGATTGAACAGTAAACTCTATTCATTTAAATTGGTTTTATAATTACCATTACATTTCTCGGTAGACCCTAGATTGATTTTTTTGAGTCTGAAAATGATATATTTCAACATTATATCAAAATTGTTAGAGCCATTTTCTGAGGAAAAAGGACACAGGTCTACACATACATTACAAAGATTGTTCACTTAATATTATTAGATAAATTGTAGGAATAATGGAGCTTTGTTGTAGGTACATTTATACAGGTTACAAAGGCTGTATTGTAGGTGCTACAAAGGCCCTGTTGGTTAAGGTATAACATAGTATGATAATTGTTACTTACGAAAAAGTTAATGCACACAAATCATTGAGCATTAAATCAACAATAAATAATAAAAAAATAGTTTCAGAATTAGCTTATCAAAAAGTTAATTACAAGATTTTTTTATGCAAGTGCAGGATTTTGTCTTTAAGACCCAAGCTGTTATCAGTAAGAAATTGTTAGCAGCCTACTAATGTTACTTCTGTTTAACAACAACAATCAGTAGATGCTATATAGACCTACCTACAAATTAATTTCTTAGGCCTACATTATTCCAATAGAATGTTATAATGGTAAGTAATAACATCAGCCACATATCTCATCATCTACACTTTTTTCTAGGAAAGGCAATATCCTAATCTTGACCATATTTTTTATATCCTAGCTAATGTTAATTTACAGTTTTGTAAATGATAACTATTAAGTTATTACTTTTTTAACATATAAAAAAAAACTATATACAAAGGCTACAAAGGCTAGGTAAAACTAGTAGCTGAAAATGGTAAATTTATATTAGAGAAAACAAACTGAACACTACACAATTAAAAATAAGAACAATTAGTTGACTTCATTATTATTAGACTTTTTAACAATTAATTGTGGGCCTAGTTTAGTTGTCTGTCATTATAAAAAAATGACAGAGTAACATTTTTTTTTAATCAGTATCCCACCCAATTAAATAGCCTTAAGAACTTGCTTAAAGGACATTTAGTAATAGCTTTATTTATAATAAAACAATTTTAATTGCTTAACTGCACAAATGACAAAAAATCAAAATTTCACACAAAACATGTCAGGTATGATTACAGGTTTTTTAACAGACATTCTGAAGAATGTACAACAATCAACAAAGGAACTAAATAAATAGAAGACACAAAACTATTCTTCTCCATTATAAAAAAAATAGTAGCCTAAAACGTTTTTTAAAATAATTATATTTTAGAAACATGAAGGTATTTAATGAATGGTGTCTTAATGTACAGTGTATACTCTCACTAACTATAAAAACAAAGTTATAAAACATCAAATTGTTTGATAAAATAAAGTGAATATTTAAAAATAAACATTTTGTGATAATACTATCAAAGTAGGAAAATTTGATTTTTAAAAATCTCTGCAGCATCAATTTGTGAAAGCACCAAGAAATTGTTGACCATCAAAAAAAGTGAATACAGTTTCATGAAAAAATTTCTGGTATCATGTTAATCTAGACATTTACCCAGATAATTCTACAGTTTTGCCTAATAATATAAGGTAACTTAATATAAAACACACACACCTCAAATATCTCACAAAAATGTTAATAAAACTTATTTAGAAAATTTATGGGTAGATCTGCAGCCATTATGGCTAGATTAAAAGTGTTTAACTATTTGCAAATATGTTGTAAACTTTGTAAACAGAAAACCGAAATCGTAAATATTAAAGTGCTGGTGAATCATCAAATGAGTTCAAACAATGTCCTTATTGTTAGACTATAAATATGTGCAACAAAAATATCACTAACCGGTGTGCAGCTTTCCGATACCATTTTTTCCCAGCTCCAGGGGTAACATCTCCAGATGGGCTAGAAGAAAATCCTGGTGAAGAAGGCTGATTATTTAATAAAGATTCAGATTCTGAAATTGCCAAATTTAATTTATCCATCTCGAATAAAACCGCGTTATAAAAGAATGTATTTGGAAGACAATAGGTTATATTCTATTACCAGTTCATAACCTCGTAGTTCACTATAATCAAGTAACTCCTCGAAATTATTGTATGTTTCTAAATATGGATTATTTAAAATTACCAAAAATATACTTAATAAATTTGAAATTAACTTTACAGTTCTCACCAATTGAACACAATGCAGACGACACGACAATACTATATAATAATAATAGTCCATCATTCTTTCATCTTGCCAACATAATAACCTAAATTTTTTTTGTCGATCTGGTTTAGGACTGTTGTGGCTATCCTGACAAATTAATCTAACCCATGAGTCTACATATAATACACTCAAGGATCTATCTTTAAAATAGGATAGCCACAACAGTGTCTGATATCTAATAAAAACACTTGGAAAATACATTATGAATTACTCTGCGGTAATATATTATATAGGTAAATTGTTTACAGTATTACTGAATTTGAAATTATGTAATAACTTTTGTAAGTGCATTATTAGATAGTATGAATACGGTATATACCAATTTTTAGGCAACATTTTAAATAAATTATATTGTTTTAGACCTACTATTAGTTTTAATTTATTAATTCCCATTATTTGTACTAAATATTATAAGTTATTTTTTGTGTCAAATAATATTAACCATTACTGTAACCAATAACTTAAATATATGATTAAAAAAAACTGTACAAGATCACATGAAGGAAGTGAAAACTTCTTTGGCGTTTAAAATATAAATTATTTTTATTATTATTATTATTATATTTTGGAATTGGGTATATTTTGACTAAAAATTTAACGAAAAATTATATTCGATTTAAAAACGGTATCGGTTTGATGGCCTGAATACTTGTGACTTTAATACTTTACACTCACACTTACATTTATGGTGGCGATAATAGTCTCAATGTGCTTTTCGCCTTAAAATAAAAAAAACCGATCCGTCTGACGTTATAAACGATTTCTGGCGAGAACCGTCTCAACTATAACAGTTCAAAAGACTGACGAAAATCGTGGAAATTCGAATCACCAAATAAAACGGCTCAGTATTGTAACATTAGCACTTAATCTACTTTACTAATTCTGGTCTATTTGTCTCACATTTATCATTTTGTTAATTACCCAAACATTAAGACGTTTTAAATCAATTTCCCAGTTACCAACAGGTAACTTTAAACTTTATAGGATAATTTGAAAATTTATAGGATAAGTTTAGCTTTAAATTACTGTAATATTGACTATAATTAAACCAGGACCTTTAATAAGTATATTTTAGAAGATATATAAGATAGGGTTTTAATATAAAACAAATAAATAACGAGTACATTAGTCCAGGAATATAACATAATGACATTATTATAGACATTACGTTATAAATGGTGAGGATAGTATAACGAATGATTTATCACCTTTTTTATTTCGTATTAGTACCGTACCGAGCGACGAAGTCTCTGATTCAACTCGGCCGTTCGTTATTTGGTTTGTGTGTTTGTTTATTTTTATTTTATTTTTTTACGCAGTTTTGGTCAAATACATTGACAGATTATTTTGAAATTTAGTACGATAGTACAATGCATAAAATTTTAATGACGTATGTGTAAGATTTTTCCCCATTCACTTCTGTTTAAAATGACGCCACTGATTTAACGAAAGTTGTAATTTTAGCCAAACGCATTGGTCCCTTGTTTTAAAATTTGCTACGAAGGACAAGTGTAAGAAGTTGTTGTACCTTTTACGAAAGTACTTCTTATAAAGCCTGAATAACGTAAAAGCATGAACAACGTAAATGTAAGTGTTTTCTCTTTCACTTCTATTTCAAAATAGAGTCTATGATTTACAAGTGACGAGTGTAGGCAGTTTTAGTCAAAGCCCATTAATCTATTTTGAAATTTTATACGAAGGTACCTTGTATAAAACACGAACGACGTATGTGTAAGAGTTTTTCTTACTCATGTTTGTTTTAAGATAGCGGCTTCTATTTTAACGATATATAGTTTTTAGCTATTTCCTATAATACTGGCTAAACTGCAATACCTAATATAATTTTAACCGCTTCATGCAGAAAGAACACAATTAAGGTAGTACAGTAACATTTTTCTTAAATATTACTGTTCCTGGTTAAATTGGCGGAAAAGTTTACGAGTACGTCAGCAGTCAGCGTGCTGTCGTGGAGCAGTGGAATATAGTGAAAAGTCTTACTTAATATATAGTGAATATATAGTGAAAAAGTTCTTTGACTTACTAGTTTATTTATATTTAAAACTAATAATTACAATTTTTTGTTAACATTTTGCAATTACGAACTTGGAACACAAACTCAGCAAAAAAGAACGATCTCTAATCTATGGGGAGCAATTCAAATGAAACAAAACGAATTCATACCTTCATCTTTCATAAATCATCTTCTGCGGCCAAGGCCAAGGCCTCAGATTAGGCATTTTGTGTTTTGGTAAATTTGGATTTTACTTGGGATTGTTTGAATTTGGAGTGTTTACCACTACTAGTGAATATTTAAGAACAACAATATATACACAAATTTTTAAATACAATACTGCAGTATTTTTAAAATATTGTAATTGAGAATTAAATAAAATAGAATTGTGATTTAGAGAATAAATAATCTACATGATTTAAGCCAAAGTTCTGTTTTATCTTGTAATTTTAGCAAATGTTTTATTTAGAAGATTTTTTCGTCCAGCTATACTATAGTAAGTTCATAGTGATTTCTTGTTCTATCAGTTGATATTTAGAAATACTTAAGAATTACTTTCATTATTAATTGATGTATTTGTGTAGGCCCTTTGTTAGGTCACAGGGTAAGTAAATATTACTTTTTAGTTCACAATTTTTCTCCAAAACGCTCATTAAATGCCTATATGTAATATGTAATAATTCAAAATATAAAAATGCGAAAACTACGGGAAATTCGAAGAAATGGAAAATAAAAGTGATAAACATAACCTCAAAATTACTACTGGGTGAAAGTAGTTTAACATGTTTTTCAACTTGAAAAAGATTAATGCTTGTTAAATAATGAAAACAACTGAAATTTTTTGAAAAAACTTAAGAACCGAACCAACATGGTTTTGTTTGAAAATAGTATTGCATGAAGAACCTAACATGGTTTTTAAAAAACTAGTATTGCATAACTAATAACTATTAGTTTACAATGTGCATGACCAGTAACTCTGTAGATGATCTTGGTAAGTCTAGCATGCTTCATGCAAAGTAAACAACAATGACATCATAATATAGTTCCGTTTAAATTTGCATAAAATCGTAACTTGTCAAAGAAATGTAATCTTTCACAGGTTCTCTCTTAATTCAAAAATAAAGTAAGCCTACGTAAAAAAAAATAAATCATTACTTTAGTAAATCAAGTGAAAGTGCAGAAGTATTGAAGTCTTTACTTGTAGTTGCTATATATAAGTTTAAATTGAAATTCGGCTAAATATCCTACAGTGTTTTTTTCTAACACGAAATTGTAGGATTGTATATTGAACTTAATGCCAGCATTGTCGGTATTCTTATGTGCACCAGTCTAATAATCAACAAAAGTAACTGAGTAATGGACAATAAGGTAAATAAAGCTGTGACCAGAAAGGCAGTTACAAGCTTTCCAACAGTTACTCATAATTGTTGTTTCTAGCAGAATAATTTTTTTACAGTGTGGAAAAGGGTCTTCGAATCCCTAGATTCAACTGGGACCAAAATGAATTAATACTTGTGATACTGTAAATGAATATTACCTCGATATTCATACAAAGGTAACTTTGGCATAGTAAATATAACATGCTCCATTTGACATGTAAATGGCAATGATGTCCCAATATAGTTCCATTAAACACTGTATAAATTCATAACTTATCGTAAGAATTTTAGTCTTCCGCTGGTGAATATCTCTTAATTGAATAATAAAGCATGTAATAAAAGAAAAAAATCCCTTAAAAATTATTAACTTTATAGAAGGCTTAAATATCATAAATACCACTTTATATTCATTTATGTGGTTTACCAAGTCGATTGATAATTTATATAAATTTTTGTGTAACCATAGTGTAGGACCTAATATATAAAAAAAGAAATAATGCCGTTCATGCAGTAGTGAAATGTGGTAAAATTAACATAACAGCTTGTTTCGTTATAAAAAATGTGATTAGTGCTAACAGTCACAAGAACAAAATTTGACTACAGTGTGATTAGGCCGCGTCACAATTTTTGGGAACTCAAGTTCCCACTCACTACACTCAAGTGTAGTGAATCAAAAGTATCAGTCAGAAATATTTACTAGTTTTTTACTTTGTGGTGTCCTTCAAACACTCCAAGTCAACATAAGTTACATATTTTAACTTATGAACTAAGGCATTTAAGTTAAACAATTAGGCTTTACATTATACTTCAGTAAAACAGTACATAGCGCTTATAAAATACATGCACTATTTTAAAACTTGATGTAGGGCCTATACAATTTTTTTTACATGTAGTGATGTAGGAATATACTAAATTGATAGGCACATAACACAATGCTTTTCTGGTTTGGTTATGTAAGTAACAGGTCTGCTAGTAGGTCTCTATAGTTTAGCTTTGCAATTTTTTAATATTGTTGTTCTGAATATTATTTTTTTTATTCAAAAACCGATTGAAGTAGGGCCTACAATTTTTTGAAAATCGTAAATCCTGTGCAATTAGATTGTCTCAGTGAATGTGTTGTAATGCTATTTTTCTCATTTCGCTGCTTCTGGATTGTGTTGTAGCCATCTGCATTAAAGGCTTCGCTCCAGGTAGCAAGAGGTTTTTGATTAAGTTATCAGTGGGCTCCTTGAGAAAATCATTGGATGATTTTATTCACCCATGGTTTTGGACCCTGCATATTCATATGTTCTAGAGCGGCAGTAGTTTACTCTTGTAAAACCAATATGCTTACTTTTGTTTAGAGATATTTTTGATTATATAATTTCCTTAACTCCTTATAATAAAATTACTGTACTTATATTTTCTCAATATTCAGTAAAACTTGATTTTTTTTAAAGTAAAAAATTCATACTTTTTATAAAAGTATGGTGTAATTAGGGCACCAGATTTCTAAGTGACAATACAATATTCCTGTTTTTGTATGAAATTACATAGGTCTGGTTATTGTTGTTTTAGTAATATTAGATTATTTTTATTAATAAGGTTTACAAGTATTTTTTGTCATAATAATGTGATATGGGATGCTGCTTCTCGAGCAGAGCGGGGTAGGATTTATTATATATATATATATAAAAGATGTTTTTGAGAGGCTTTCTGTTCCAATATATATATATATATATATATATATACAGATATATATATATATATATATATATATATATATTGGGTCTCACATTTACTAAATACAGTTCTTCCTGTAATGTTAGAATTATATGTGTGTGTGTGTGTGTGTGTGTGTGTGTGTGTGTGTGTGTGTGTGTGTGTGTGTGTGTGTGTATATATATATATATATATATATATATGAATGTTTGTTGTTAATGCAGTGGATATTAATTATGTTTCAGGAAATGGAGCGCAAAAAGAGTTATAGTTCTCACCTATTGTCCATGACACCATTTGATCTACACAAAGCTTTGATCAATCATTATGTATTAACAAGGAAGGGGACAACATCTCTTCTAAAGAGAGATACGTAAGAGCTATATTTTTTTTACTTTCTTGCTATACAGTGTACCCTATGTAAAAAAGTATGGTGATTGTGAAAAATGTGGCACGCAGCTGGTTGACAAGTAAAAATTTAAAAAAATTAATATGGTAGTCAGTGTTTATTGTGGGTATGTATTGGTCCAATTATATTACGCCTTCTGATTTTAATGCTAAATTGAAATTATTCATAACTAATATTTAAAAAAATGGACACCTACATAAACCATATAAAAATATAAAATATCAATCACGTGCAGTATACCCAACTGGTAATGGGTAGAAGTAAAACTTGTAATACCCAAAAGTTTGGGGGATTCCTTCATAAAAACAAAATTGCTTACCATAACTCCTAATTTTCACCGTTTCTATCAATAGATATATCCATGCCGTTTCTATCTGGCATGTATATAGTGATGCCAGCGTTTCCCTCATGATTCCATACTTCCCTAAAAGTCTGCAAGTGTAAATGAAGCATGCCCTGTGATTTTGCCTGAATCTCCTCAATTATGTCAAAACTTTCAATTTGGACTTTATTTTGAGGAACAGAAAAAAGTTGCATGGGGTGAGGTCAGACGAATTGGGTGAGTGTGAATCACTACCATGTTTTTGGAAGGCAAAAAATTCCAAACAAGTAGCGATATCAGTGCAGTTGTGTTGTCGTTTTGGAGAATTCAGTTCTTGTTATCCCACTGTTCTGAATGTTTACACTTAATGCTCATACAAAGCCGTTTCACAACTCCTGATTAAAATTTACCATTACCAGTTTGATCAGTGTGGACCTTATGGATAATGCCTTCGTGCCAATAAAAAAACATTGACTTTATTTTGCTGCGAACTTGATGTGCTTTTTTGGCTGCAATTTTCAATTCAGTGCTGACAGCTACGCAATGATCTTTTTGGTCGCTGCTCAACAGTCTTGGTACAAATTTTGCAGCAATGTGTCTTGTACCCAAATTGCATAAGAAGATGCGTTGTATGAATCTGTGTGACATTCTTACAATCATGGATTGTTTGTCTATGACCTGCAACAATATCCTCTTGCAGTTTCATGATATTTTTTTTGTGTTGTACTTGTCGATGGTTGTCCATTGTGCTCATTGTTATCGGTATCTATTTGTCCATCCTTGAAGAGTTTGTATCACAAAAAACTTTTACTTTAGTTTTTTGACTCATAGCATTGTCATCAAATGCTTCTACAAGCATATGATGGGTTTCTGCAGCAGCATTTTTTAAAAAATTTAATGCAAAATTTTTTGTTCCTTAAAATCTGTTTAAAAAATCACCGCAAGACTAAAACATAATGTTACTCAAACACACGAAAGTCAAGAACATGACTTCTTACCATCACTACTGTTGGCACAGTAATTCAGAGTACTGTTATATCCACTCTAGCAACAGCAGGTGATACAACAAATGGTATGTGTGCAGAATTTTAATTCTTCAAATTTTGGGTAGCTCTTGCATGCATAATGATATATAAATATCTCATATTTTTACATTTTGTTAATTTTGTGTATTTTTTATACAAGTTAAATAAAAATAAGGAGTGTGTTTGTAACTTCGTTATCTTTTTGTAATTTTTTATTTTTTGTAACAATTATTAATGCAATAAAATTAAAAGAATATATAGGAAAAGATGAGACAAGGTGAATTATTTTTTCCTATGCATTTATTAAAAACTCGAGAGTAATTTATGTCACTTATTATCATTTTTAAAAAATTTTTGTAACAATACTTTTTTTAAAGGGTGGATTCTTGCCATCTGTGTCAATGAGGCTAATATTATGATTACAAAGAGATAGACAAGCTTGACAAGGATAAATAACAAAAAGGATATCAATCTATAACTCAAA
Organism: Callitettix versicolor; assembly: GCA_022606455.1. NCBI lineage: Eukaryota > Metazoa > Arthropoda > Insecta > Hemiptera > Cercopidae > Callitettix > Callitettix versicolor. The sequence goes on along the minus strand of CM040188.1, from coordinate 37,883,373 downwards.
ACCTTTGGTGTATTATAGATATGTTTTTTGATCCGTACAACTATGTATTATATAAAATGTTGATATTATAAAAATGTCACAAATAGCGACAACACAGCAGTCAAAGAGTTAATCAATAAAAAAATACTGTAGAATATGAACTTAATGATAATAATATGTACTTAAGCTTCTTGTTTATTACAGGTCTCGAGATAAACGGGATATTGACATAATCAGAGAGAACCATCAGTTTTTATGGAATGAAGATTCTGAACCAGATTCGTGGGAGAAAAGGCTTGCTAAAAAATATTATGACAAACTTTTTAAAGAATACTGTATCTGTGATTTGAGTCGTTTTAAGGAAAATAAGGTACAGTATATTTTAGTTGTAATAAATCATTTACCAAATTCAGTAGATCCCCTCATATCCGACTGTGTATTCCGTCGCCATTCATGTAACACTCCAAAGTCTTATCCATATTATCCAATATAAAGACTTATCAGCACTATACTTTGTTTTTTATCTGTATCAGGCAGTTTTTTATAGTGTACGGTGTACGGGTTAAGTAATAAAAAAACAACTATTTTTTTCATTTTTTCGTTAACCCAACATTAGTTCCATTCGTTGCACACATGCAATATGCCCTCTGTATGGTTGGCATGTAAGAAACTGTTTCTGTGTAACTGTATTTTTATTTCTCATTTACTTTTATTTATTAAAAATAATTATACAATACTGTACTATTATTAAACAAAATTAACTTTTCTTATCTTTTCAATACTTTATATTAAAAAAATATTTATTTATTTTTAACCATTTAACACTTTTGCAAAATCAGGCACAACTTCAACAAACATTTAATCCATGAACGTTCAATATGATAATGATTAAATATTCTGAAATGTATAATATTTACATAAATAAAGTGGACTCTTTTCTAATTTAAATCAAATGATGAAAGTCTAATCAAACTTGAATACCTTAGTTAGTTAAGTTTAATGATCTTGAGTAATTTTCTGGGTATTTCAGTATTAAATTAAGTAATATTTATTAACATAGATGTGTATCTTTAAGGCGTGATACTTTTAAACCTTGCCAATTAACATTTTTCATTGTTGCTTTAAATTTACTTGTGTAATCCATGTTTTCCCCATACATTTTGTTCAAAACTGAGACAAAAAAATTAAAAATAATTTATAATATACTTTCTTGTGATATGGACCTTTATCATTTTGGAAAAACAATTTAAATGCAGCTAGAATACCTTGGTTATTACCAATTCTGTGCTCACAAAATGTGAGCCCTGAGAAAATACATTTTATGTTAAATATTATACAATTTATTGTAAATTAAATGATAATTTTTCAAATCCCTAATCATCATTCAATTAAAAAATTTTTTTAAATTTTGTTAAAATTTTGTTTTATAAAAGTTCGTAAGTCAATAATAGACTACTGTTAAATTTGGATTATTTAAAATTTACTAATTATCATTAGTTTATAAAATATAGATACGAGCTTTAGGCTTATTTCTTTAGTTGAAACTGCACAAATTCCTTATTCTTGTATTCTTTCCGAGCATCAATAATTTGAACATAAAAATCTGGACTGTCGATAATCCAGATTTGAATCTGTTGAAAAAAGTTAATTAAGTAGTCTTTTTCATTACTTACACAGTAATCTGTGTTTTAAGTAATCTTTGTACTGTATACACTTTCCTAGAAAAACATATTTTCAGAAAATAAACAAACTATTTGACTGAACAATTTGAAGGTGAATTTTTTATAACCTGTAATGGTATGTGTTTTAGAGAAGCATTTTTTTTTTGGATTGGTTAACTTAAAAAAAAAAGAAATAAGATTACTGACAACATTTCATTAATAAAATGAGGACAATTTTTTTTGTTTGCGCCTTAGCCTAAATGTTGTTACTTATACACTAGGTGTGATGTGTTGTGCAAGGTGGCTATGAGATGGCAAACAGAGCAGGAACTTGTCAGTGGGAAAGGTCAGTTCATCTGCGGTGAGAAGAAATGTGAAGATACTGAGGGACTTCGCACATGGGAAGTTAACTTTGGTTACGTGGAACATGGCGAAAAGAAAAATGCACTTGTAAAACTCAGTAAGCAAAACAATTTAAATGCATTTTTAAATTTTAACTGGTTTTTAAACCAGTTAAGAACCATAAGCTTAAAGATTTTTTATACTTTTTTATGAAAAAGTTTTAATGAAAAGACTAAAGCAGTTTTTTCAATATTTTTATCCTTATCTTAATTTCTGTTACAAAAGAGCTATGGTATACATATTGTCTACAAAAATTATATATAAAATATAAAAATGATGTAACTACTTAGTTTGATTTAAAAAATAAACTTAATGATCCTTAACTTCATGATATGTGGTTGAGAACTTCAGTAACAAAATACATGCAATATAAAATATGTAGCCTACATGTTCTGAACTTAAATTTTAGTAATATTTATTAACTTTTATGATTTCTTCAGTGTCTTATTTCTCTGTCACTCATCATATTTCTCCTTTCTGAAATTTATGTCATCATAATTACGAAGAATGAAGTATTAATTTTATTCTTTATTTAGGGTTATGCCCGGAATGTTCATACAAATTGAACTATAAACATCAGCGAAAAGAAATTCGTAAGAAGTCAAAGAAACGCTCATCTCAAACAAAGGATACTGAAGATGTAAGTCCGAAAAAACATAAAGGAGATGAAAATAAAACTAACGTTATTGAAGTCGAAGCAAGTGGAAGTGGTGAAAGGCAAGGAGATGAAGACAGTAATGTTTGGAAGAACAGCGTTTCTGTTTTAGAAGAGAAACCAAGAGATGAAGAATTTGAAGAGTATCTCAGTTATCTCTTTTTGTAATTGTAATTTTTGTTTTTAAATTTTAATAATGTGATTTATTTAATGTTACATATATTTTTGTATATATAAATAAATTATTGAAATTTTGCTTCATTTATTCAAAATTTATTAATTTTTTTCAATTGCAATATTTAATTGTGTATTCCTATTATTAGCATTGTAAATTTAATTGGAATCACAAAAATTAACTGGACGTGGCATAAGTGAGTTTATAACCCACTTTACATTTTGCTATAAGTCTTGTAATTTTTATAAATTTATCCACTTGTAAAATACTTATAATTTGTGAGTTGTTTGTAGTAGAAGATGCTTGCTTCCCGAGAGCCAGTGTTAATTTAGTACAATGGATTTAAATTTTACTTATAATACAGTGAAACATTTCCTACTAAGCAATGTACTGTAGGCACTTGCCTAGGGCAATATATTTTGAAAAAATAATGTAGACTGAACATTCTGAGGGTGAATTTTTTTTTAAGGAGTCAAAATTTTTGTAGAGCCTGGAAAAAGTAACCTCATTTATTTTGGGGTTTTCTGTCTCTAGTTGTATTTTTGGTGGAATCAAAAACATATATTGTAATGAATTTTACTTTAAAAGATGCGTTCATAATTGGGAAAGTAGAGGGATTTGTTATTTGCAATTAAGTTGGAATGCGCTGACACAACTTAATTGAATCACCCACTTCAATGGAAAATATTCTCCAAGTTTTGGTAGAATCAAGGGTAAGGAATCTTCTGGGGCTGTTTTCTTGAAAATGTTAAAAGATGAAGCAAAATGGTGATTATTTCAAAAACTTGGATGAAATTGTCTCACCAACAAATATGTGAGACCTGAAGGCATTAACCAAAAAAGGAAAAATGACAAAATCAGCTTAAAAATCAACTCATATAAAATATGCTTAGTCATAGTGGCTGTTCATGTATATATAGGCTCTGTGGATTCCAGCACCCCCAATGCCACTTGATATTGTTGATAACATTTAATATAATGAGTCATTTTTTTCTTGAATTCTTTATATTTGAACAATATATAATCCTGAAGATTAATATTAGTAACCATCCCCCCCCAGTTTATGAAAAAGAAACAAATATCTCTGTATGCAAGTGTGCGCTTCACAGTGAGGTGTTAGACTGTACATGTAGAAAGCTGAGAGACAGAACCCTGTAGATCTCGCAGTGCTGACCCTGGTGTGGTAGTGTAAGGTAGTTTTTTTTTGTTCTGCATCTGTTATGCTTAACACAGTGTTTTATATTCTTGAGAGTGATAAAGTGTGGAATTAGATTATTATCCTGCTTCCAGCTATTCTATTTGATTCATTTTTTGAAAATAATAACCTTTCTAAAGAAAGCATTATGAAGTAGGAAAAGACTGAATGCGATGCAATGCTTTCAATGGAGAAACATTTCCACAGTTATCATCAAGAGGAAAATTATTGATCTTCTTGCGCAAATTATTCCTTTCAGTGCCAGGCATTTTTCTGTACCCATTATTCACATAGTGTAACTAAAAGTATTGACTCATTTTTCGGGATTTTGTAAAAAGGCTGTAATTTTGTTGTTTGATAAGTTATCGCCATGAATTTTTATTTTAATAAATGAATCAATAATATCTACTAATCTAAAATTCTTTATATTCTACCAAAAAAATTAGAAAAAATAAAATTATAGAATAAAAAAATTTCTGAAGAAATTTTCAGTTTGAAGAAATCAGACAGGGGAAGTATATAACCTAAAAACCTTGCACATCACTCATAGGCACAATGTGGTTGTCACTCAATAGACACAATATATATTGTTCACTATATGTGGTAAACATTTTAGACCAATATGTACTACTATACTAGATGAAATATTTATGGTATTTTTACATAAAATAGAACAACACAACAACAGCTGATTCAATGTTAGCACGAGTATTGTTCCATGCATTGATTTTATATAGTGTAACATATGTGAAATAAAAAGAACTACACTTTCTTAGCCAATTGATATTAAAAGAAGTAGCAGTAATATTACTTTTTCCATTTCTAAAATGATTTTTTCCATAAACTGTGGCGAGATCACTGGAATTTCTTGCTTTTTCAAACTTTTAATCTAGCCGACTTCTTGCATTTTTTAAAACATCTGGTAAAACAGGACATTGGCACTGAAAGGGAGGAAAATGAAGTTTGTTGTTAAATGAATAGATTAAGCTTTAACTGTAACAAGTTAGGTTAAAGTAAGTAAAAAGTGTTTGAATTTGTGTTTTTACGATTTTATCAATTTTATTTTTATATATGCTGTTTCCTTTTACACAATTTTAAAATAAAGGCTAAACATATTCTGAAGCAACATCCCACTAATTTTAACTATGAGATGCCACTGCTTAGTTACAACTTATTATAATAAGTCAAAATCTAAATAAATTATTTACATGAGCTGGAGAGGGGCCAGGTATTGTAAGTTTATAAAAAAGGTATCAAGTGTGAAGTGAATTTATGCTTATTTACTTATTGAAAATATTTAAATATCCTCCCCCATATAGATACAAATTACCTTATTAGGTACATCTGTGAATTTCAAATAAAATGTGTAAATTTTAGAGTAGACTACCAAAAATTTGCCCATCCAATCCTGACTTAAATGATTTCTCAATTAAAAACACATTAGCTAATTTATTGACACTTTTTAATAACAATCAATAAAATTATTTGCGCGTCGGTTTAACAAAATACATTCATACTATATTTAGCCTATTAAGAGGTACTAGTTGACAGATCATAGTTTAGATAGCGTGGAGATATTTGTCAAATCCAATGTTTTTGTGCGAGGGTTTCATTGAAGATTGAAGTCAGTCAGTGATAGTGTAGGTGAAGGATTTTGTTTAACTAGTTTGAGGTTAGAATATTCGTGTTAAGATTTATTTACAATTTAATTATATTCATTCAAAGTTAACCCATTGGAACGATTTAGTTATTAATGTGAATTGACAGTAGACTACTTTTAGTACGGGGTTTGAGGTGAGAAGTGAACGTTATTTCAATAATAATTGTTACTTTTTAGGGTAAACATTTTAGCTAATTAATTTAGATTTAGATTATTAGTAAAACAAAATTGACCATGCATTAATATTTTGTTCTCTGACTGATAGCATTTATTTAAAATTAACAATAAATGGCTCAAATATTTAAATGTTATTTAATGCTACTAATTCAATTTAACTATAGCCAGGGTATTATAGTTGGTATAAATTATTTTTGGTCTTACCTTTTCCAAAAATCTGTTTAACTTATCCAGATTTCACTTATTTGGTTTATGAGAACCAGATAAGTGAAATCGAGATTATTAGCAATATTGGCTACAAGTTGCTTTGGCAATAATATAAGTTTAAAAAATAATACATATTCTAGGTTAAAGTAGCCTTTATAAATTGGAATATTATTCAATTATTAAATAATTCAAGTAAGACTGTCTCAGGAGATAATATGTTAAAGTTTTTGGTTCTTGCACTAAAATCATATTTAGGCCTGAAATTTTATCTTGTTTCTGTCAACATATAAATAGTAATACCTCTGAGATATGTACCCTGTAAATACAGTAATTAAATCATAGATAATAATATTTACCACTAAGAATGTTGACATAAAAAAAAGAAATAGCCTAAATTTAAGTCCTTAGCAACCTATTTTTGAGGGAGCTTATGAAATAGGTTACTATTGTTAAATCCATTGAGTTATGATTTAGAAACTTATATTTTGTTCTAAATAAGCTAAAGTAGCCTACATAATTAGGCTATGTAATGACTTAAAAAGTGATTAGTAAAAACAAACATTTTTTATGTACAGGTAGTTAAAACAAATTTAAAAAATATTCTGGGGTTGTTTTATCAAGCATATTTTTTTTTATTTTTAATTTGTTAACTATCGGTCTGCATTTTTTTAGAAAATTTTACTGTAATGGTTTTAAATGATTAAACAAGTAAATCTAAAATGGAGTAGGTATTGACACCTCTCCCGGTGTACCAGGAAATGTAAAGTAGAGATAGGCTACAGTAAGCACACAAAATAATTTGTTTAGGATTTGATATTTCTACCTCAGCTGTTTAGACCAACCTTAAGTTATTGAAAATAGTGGGGTCAATATGGGAAAAAATCTAGTGGTAGTAACAAAACTTGAACTTAAACTTTGCAGCATATAGTTGTGAATTGCAGTGATCTTGTCCATTGCCAAATAACTATGCTACACCACTCTTTGAACCTGTAAAATAAAATTTGTCTCAAAGTTTTCTTAGGTTTTGTAGGTTACGTAGAACTTAGCTGTTACATTTCATTCAGGCATCCGGTATTAAATAACACTTTAATGCTGATGCTGCTAGTTATTTAGAGATGATTATGCCCGTTTAATGCTGCTAATGGTGCCTATATTTGCTTAATGGCTGACATTCTTTTGAGCCTTATGTTTCCCCATGGTAGATTTAAGTTGGTACATAATGAGACATGCTCCAAGGTCTCCTCTTCCTATGGTTCACCTCACTTATGTGAGAGTATGGAAGTTAAAATTGTGTGCAGGTATTACAGTTCAAGTGTGACCACTTCTTCCTCTCGCTACATAGGTAGCTGTTGGCTAAAATTTGTAATGAATGAATAACGAAACATGATTTATTTTCCTACATCAGTCTATTTTTAAATTTACTTTTAATATTCCTACCATACTAGCATTTCAAAAAACGTTACTTGAAGCTTATAAGCCGCACAGCCTTATTTAATATTTTACTTAGTTCCGTTGGGTTATAACACTCTCTAATTCTTTTTCTATGAGTATCTGAAATTTCTTTAAATAAGTAATAATGTAATTTTGTACAGTATTTCTATCTATAATAGAAATTTCTTGCTAAGAAATCTTTTAATTACATTAAATCTGCAAGATGTTGAAATAGGCTATTGGGTTATACAGATGTATGTTTGTTTTTGAAGTACCTAGAATATGTTATTGAAATTTTTGGAATCATTAGTTAACAAAAGGTACCCAGTTCCCATTACAGACTCACTTTAAGTAGCTTATAAATCATTTTAAAAAAATGTTCTAAAGAGGTATCTACGTTTTTCAAATAAATTCATCAAGAAATTTGCTCAAACCATCTATCAAGAATTCATTGACTTGTTTGATAAAGTGTTGTTTTATTGCACTATAATTTGAGTAGTAACTGTTCTGGATGATTAGCTTCTAACAGATATAACAGTTTCATAATTTTCATTTTTGTTGTCAAAACTAGATGTTACTTTGAGGTATATTTTCATTTAGTTGTGTTTAAGAGAGTAGTAAAAGAAGTCTAACTGACTTGTTCATAACGTAATGGGCATCTTGTTTAAAATTTGAACTCAATTTTCCAAGTAGTCCTCCTCATTTTGGAACCTCTCGTTGCTTGTCATTGAACAAAGTATGCCTTTTCTGTTCACGATTATACACTCATAGCTTCTTTGTCCGTGCTTGTCCTTCATTTACAGTTTTTTCTTTTTTTTTTTCTTTATAGTCTTCTTATTAAGACTATTTCTGGCAGAGGCAGCTGAAGTGAGCAGCTGATGGGATTAGTGATCCCACCGTACCTCTAGCTCATACTACTCTCATTAATCTACTGAAGACACTCACATATATACACATTCACTACTCTACATAACCTGGTTGACTTTAAGTATAAAGCGACCCGTCCTGATGAAGGCAATGACACTGGCCTAATAGTATATCAGATGGTATATGTGACAACCACCCAGTGTACCTTAGCCTACCAATGCATGCGGGGCTCTGTGTGGGCAGACGTATTTCTTTAGCTGCTCATGGAAACAACATGATTAAAAATGTAAGTACTGTAGAATTAGCGGGAACTCACTGCATAATAAAAAGCTGGCCAAATGGAACATAACCTCCGTGATAACGGTCAGGAGTAAGAGGGAAAAACGTTGAAAGGGAATGAGCAAAGAAAGCATCAAACACCTTAATAGCAAATAGGGAAGTCACCAAATTAGAACTGGGAGTTAACCACCTTGAATCCTCTCCAGATCTAGACTTTATGAAGAGACTATTAACTGAGCAACATTTTTTTGGTGTTTTATGTCCGACTATTGTGCACACTTGGGCTAATGCAAACGATGGGATGATTTATAGCTTATGAAAATGCCAAGCCCTGGCCGGGAATCGAACCCGGGTTCTCGGGGTGAAAGCCTAGTACGCTATCAACTAGGCCACCGAGGCGGCTAAATGAGCAACTAAGGGATATAGAAAGGGGGCAACAATAGATCTGTTGCCCGAACAACAGTAAGAAGGTCGTAGTGCAATAATAACTCTAGTCATTCATTAAGACTATTACAAACTTATCAAAACTCTTTTAAGTTATTACACTTTCTTTAGAATTTGCGGAAAGTTTTGACTAAATTGCAACATGGAATCTGTTATTTCATAATGTAATAAGTTTATTTTGTTAATAAATACTTATTTTTATTAATTAGCTTATATGTTTTTTTTTTAAATCATAATTCCAAAAATGATTTCATATTCACTTAGATTTAATAAATTCGCTGAACACGCTATTTCGCTGACGTGGAGGAAGCGAGTTTCCAAGTTTTTTTTATCTTACACTTTTTTTTGAAAGTCTGATTTTAGTGTTACAATCAACATTTAAACCTGATGAAGTCACACTGATTAGAAATTACATTGATAATTTGTGTATTACCCAAAGCTTGTGTTACAGTATTTTGCCAGAAATAAAAACTACAGTTGATTAATTTGGAAGTAGACTTAAAATTTTGTTTTCGTGTAAAACAACAGTATGTTTGTATGTTTAGAGAGAAGCTTTTGTTATTAAAAAGTAAGTTATTTGTTGTAGTCTCCGGGAGAAATAGTAGAAATTACCAGGTCGGCCGCGAGATGGCGAGGCATTCTTCCGGTTCGGAATAGTGAGAAGTAAGAAGTTCGTTTTTTCTTCTTTAAAGTTGGCAGGATTCCTCCTATTTCTACTCGAGCAAGTTAAGGTGCCTTGTAGAGTTGTTCCGGGAGTTGGTAGTCTGTCGTGTAGTGGATGACCCTCGATGTTCTGCCAAACAACTATTTTGGACCTATATTTGTACTCAAACTTTTGGCGGGAACCATAATTTCTCGGAAATCCATTGTTAAAATAAAAAAATTAACGCACCAGTCAGGGTGAAGCTGTTGTGTACGGGAGATGCGACGTGGTGTGCCGACAGTAAATGCCTGAGCAGAAATGTGATAATCTGGTACGCGAGCATTGCGAACCAATCAGAAACGAAATTGGTTGACGGGAAAATTGTGAACTTGGTTCGCAGGCGTAGTCTGTTTGAAAGCCGGGAGAGAAGTTCGGGAATTTACCGTGGATGTTTTCGGTGTTAGTAAACGATTCGTTGCTTTGTGTAACTCAGTTTCTATGTGGTTTAGGCGGTAACATATTCTTACGGATAGAATGTAGTATTTTTCCAAATTACTGGCAAAATTAGTCAGATTGTTAGGCAAAAGCTCTAAATACCGACCTCTGGCATAAAAATATTGTGATCAAACAACAGACTATATAAAGTTTGTTTACCCCATTTTAACCCTTTAGGGGTGGAATTTTGGAAAAACTTTCTTTTTGCATTTCAAAAATCTAAGATGAACCTGAAGGCTATATTAATATTCAACTCTCGACGTAATGTGAAGACGCAAAAATATAATGTAAAGTTAGTTTTTACCCCATTCTAACCCATCAAGGGTGAAGTGTTTGTTTTTACTCCTTTGCTTAAGATAAATCTGTGTATGATATTTCAGTTCTCTACATCTTTTAAGGCCTGGAGACGCAGGGATTATATTTTTACCCTAAATTCAACCCTTTAGGATGAAATTTTGAAAACCCTTTCTTTTATACCCCCAAAACCTAATATAAACCTGTTTACCAACTTTTAACTTTTAAGTATTTTGTAAGTGAAAACCCGGAGATGAAATGTAAAGTTCTTTTTTACCCAAATTTTAACCCTTTGCGTGTAGAATGTGGGAACAATTTTCTTTTTGCATCTCAAAAGACCTAAAGTAAACATGTGTACTAAATTTCAGCTCTGTACGTCTGGACGTGAAGACCCAGAGATAAAATGTAAAGTTCGTTTTTGCCCTACTTTAATCATTAAGGGGTGGAATTTTTCAAAACTGTTTCTTAGCGTGTTTGGGGTGGAATTTTTCAAAACTGTTTCTTAGCGTGTTGAGTCTAGAATCTTGGAGAAAGGTGTGTGCCAGGTTTCATTATAATCCATGCGGTGGTTTTGGAATGACCATGATGAGTGAGTTAGCGGTATTTGGCTTACACACACACACACTCTCTCTCTCTCTCTCACACACACACACACACACACACACACACACACACACACACACACACAGAGAGAGAGAGAGAGAGAGAGAGAGAGAGAGAGAGAGAGAGAGAGAGAGAGAGAGCGAGAGAGAGGAAGGGATGGGAGGGAGAGGGGGAGGGTAAAATGGAGAAGGGGTGGAGGGAGGGGAGAAGGAGAGGGAGAGAGGGGAAGGAGGAAGAGAGATGGAGAAGGAGAGAGGTAGAAAGCGAAGGGGATGGAGAGAGGGGGGAAGGAGGAAGGGAGGAGAGAAAGAGGGGAGAGGATGAGAGAGAGGGAGAAAAGGGAGGGAGGAAGCGAGAGAGATAGGGAGAGAAAGAGAGGGGGATGGAGGGAGAGAGAGGGAGGGATGGGAGGGAGGAATAGAGAGGGAGTGGGAGGGGAGGGAGAGAGAGAGAGAGAGACTGTATATATTAATGGTGATTACAATGATGAAATAAGATTTTGAAAAGCACGTAAATACAATTATGTAAGAAGCACTATGGCGATATCAGCAAATAAAAAAGGAAACTCCTTTACCGCAAAATTAAAAGTAAACTCATTTAATAATTACAAAAAAAATATCAAAATAGTTATCTAGAGTTCCCTCTGCATATGGAAGCTGTGATAAGTAAGTCAACTAGTTTGATATTTATTTTTTAATTATTAAATTGGTTTATTTTTAATTTTGTAGTAGAAGTTTTTTTTGTATTTGTTCACGTTAGGTAAAAACGTTTTTATCCAATTTCCATCGAAAGACAAGCTATTTTAAACAACCATCATCGTAAGACCCAGATCCGGGACCTTGAAATGAGCGCCGATTTGGTTCTCTAGATCACTTTTTGATATATAGTATATGCGTACGTGTATAATGTATTTTTTAAATATCAACTCTTAAAAAAATATTTTGGTTGTTAGCGAGCAGAAATAAACAAAAATATGTCATTATGGGAAAAGTTGCTCGTGTCTCTACAATGCCAGTGAAGTGATAACGCTGTTTGCCTGATTAATATTGCCCTTACTGGGTTTATAGGAGTCAATATTTAACCTAAACGGACAAAAATAGTCATATGTTTAGCTAGTAGAAATTTATATGATGCCAGTGTAGTAAAGAATTACCAATATTTTAAAATAAAATACTGGTTTCAATGGTTCATGTTAATAGTGAATTAATGTCGACAATAATTACAATTTTACAATTGAACTGAAGTAAGAAGAGGACCTTACAAAAATTAATTATTGTATACGTGAGAGTGACACACACACACACACACACACACACACACACACACACACACACACACACACACACACACACACACACACACACACACACACACACACACACACACACACACACACACACACACACACACACACACACACACACACACACACACACACACACACACACACACACACACACACACACACACACACACACACACACACACACACACACACACACACACACACACACACACACACACACACACACACACACACACACACACACACACACACACACACACACACACACACACACACACACACACACACACACACACACACACACACACACACACACACACACACACACACACACACACACACACACACACACACACACACACACACACACACACACACACACACACACACACACACACGCACACACGCGCACACACACACACACACACACACACACACACACACACACACACACACACATTACACACACACACACACACACACACACACACACACACACACACACACACACACACACACATACACACACACACACACACACACACACACACACACACATGTCACATTACCACACACACACACACACACACACACACACACACACACACACACACACACACAGACACACACACACACACACACACACACACACACACACACACACACACACACACACACACACACACACACACACACACACACACACACGAGCGACCGTGTGTTATTGGTATTTGCTAACGTTAGAAGAAAGTAGAGGACTTTCAAGAAATGAATGAAATTTGCAACACAAGTGACGCAAAACAAGGAAACACTGTTTAAGTGTTAAGTGGGCAGTGTAAGGAAAGGGGTAAGGGATAGATTTATGCAGCAATGGCAGGGAAGATGGGAAAATGACGCTAAAAGACAATGGAGACATATACCTTCATGGGTGACTTCAGAATATAGTTGTCAAGAGGATCCGGAGGAAGGGCAACGCGATGTTTATAGTACCGCTTGCACATACACATAGCACATGCACTGACGGGTCATCGCTCGTTTGGAGACCGTCTTTAGGATTAATTGTGGAGCTGTGTTAGATGATGTACTGCATATACTCCGTGTGAAAGACGGAGATACTCAATGGGAAATTTGTGTCTGGACTGTACTGCTACAAGAGGCTCACGGTAGTGATGTTTGGTCAAACTAAATTTTATCGTTTTGCGTTTTAATATAATCTTGTAATCAAGAGTTGTGATGTGTGTTTCAATGTTTTGTTAACTTCGTGACGACTTCGCCAAAGGGATCTGACCAACTACGGCTTGAAGATGGAACTGTAACTTTTCGAAACCGCGGTAGCCTGTATAAAGTGAGGTAAAATAAGTCCAAAGTCTAATTATTTAAATATGTAATCCAGCGGCTGTGTTACAATAATGGAATGGAAAAAGAAGTTGTAGAAATGACGAGCCCATCGTGCTTTAAGAGCGAGGATAACCGGATGGCAATGCTGGAACGTTACAGAGCTCCAATACAGATGAGTCCAGGAAGAGGGGGCATGTACACGGGAAGTTTTAACGAAGGTGATACTTCGTCTGGTTAGTAAATACCGTCAGGAAGTTGTGGCTTTAGTGGGTAAACTTTTCATCTCGCGCATGCGCGTGTGTTAGTAGGAACTGCTAATATTTACAATTTTTATTCGGACTTGTATTAGTTTGTTTATCAGCAAAATCCTCTAAACGTAATTATTTCTCGATGTTTTCAAAATGACTGCCATTCAAAATCTTAATCCAAAACTTTTTTTATTTGCATTTTTTGAAAAAAACTTTTAGAGTAATTAGAGTAAAAAATTGTACGAACTAGCATTTTAATATGTTCAAATTTCTTTGAAATGTGCGATGAACCTAACAGCGGTAGATACTTTAAATACTCGTTTACTTAATGTTATGCTGCTTAGCCGCCTCGCTGGCCTAGTGGATAGCGTACTAGGCTTTCACCCCGAGGACCCGGGTTCGATTCCCGGCGAGGGCTTGGCATTTTCATACACTATAAATCATCCTATCGTCTGCATTAGTACAAGTGTGCACAATAGTCGGACGTTAAAAAAAAATAATTAAATAAATAATGTTATGCTGAGCTGTTAGTTTTTTGGAAATTCGCTATTACATCGTGTTCCCCGGTGCGCGCCAGACCGCCACAAGGGTTGCAAGTTATTTCTTATTCAAGTCTTGCCGGTGCTGTCCTGATCTATATTTCAGTTGCGTATCTTCAATTTATTTTGATTCCTGTACAAATGAATTGTGACAAGGGTTCTCGTCATCTCACTTTGTATTCCTCTCGCAAAACATCTGCTTGTTAATAACGTATACAAATACGGTAATATAGTCTGCAGAGACTTGGTGCGTTACACAAAGTACAATTCACACCCAGATCTAGGTACATCGGTGATTTTTATTACAACTAAAGTTTATTACCAAATTAAAGTGTATATAATGGCGGCACGCAGCTGTCTCGCTGTCGTGATGAGAACGAATTTCCAACAGTACCATTTTTATATTATGAACAGCTGTTAAATTTATTTGCGTGTATTCAGTATTACAACACTGATTAATAAGGCACGGATCTTTATTTATTTAAAAATGACAAATATTTATTAAAAATTCAATATATTTACTAACATTTTTTAATACACAAGACACTAGAAATGATAAAATTTATAATAAATCAAGTTTATATTAAAAATTATTTGTTGACACTGCGTATACATTTTTTTTAACAACCGAAAGTAAATTTTTTTCGATTACCTTAAAACAAAGCTTTATATTTCGAGAAGCTTCTTTTCACGTCACATGAACTAATAGGAGGATATTTAAACTATGAAATGTTTGAAGGGCTTAACGCGTTCAATTCTTCAAAATCTTCCTTTTCTTCATTATTATTCATTCAAATTTTCGGTTGATTTCTTCTCCGGTTTTACTTGGACATGATTTAAGCTCCAAGCTGAATGACTAGCTCAAAAGTGCTTGTGGGATCAACATTTTTTTCTAAGTTTCGTTACGATTTTTTTTTTAAATTAGAAGTTAGGTTTATATAGGGAAGGTCATTTTTTATTGATTTAATTATAAAACTCCATTCATTTTATTACTCACCTCCATTTTCGTCTGCCATCTGTAGGCCTAAAGTTTAATTAAAACATCGGTTATTTGAAAAATTGTATTTCGACTTATGTTCTTGTATTCTTCCTACATTAATTTTTTTTAGGAAGAACATTAGAAAATATTGATTTCTATTTACATATTTATTTATCCTAAAAAAATCACCAACTATTTATTTAAATAAGATCCGGACCTTAGGCCTATTGATTACTGTGGTGAAATCAGGTGAAAACGTTCTGATTTTTAAAAATTTGGAATTGTCTAATGTGTTATCAGAATCGATTTTTGTGTCAAATTTGAATGAAATTTGTCTAAAATTGCTAGAGTGCTAAAAAACACACACACACAAACACAATATTCATAAAATTTGTAACGACTTCTGAAAAAGTTTGTGTCAGGATTGCCGTAATTCAGGATCTCGGGACTGGATTTTACCATGACGACCCAATAACTCATTTTTCAATGAAATATTTTTCGTTTCAATAGCTCTTTTTCTACTGGACATTCGCTTAGAATTATTAAAGGGTAGGCTTATGAACTTGATTAAACAACGAGATTTTTAAACCAGCCTAAACATTACCTGTGTTGGTAAAACGAGAAAGTGTTTATCACTGTGCATTATGCATTACTTATAAGTACAAGGTGTGTTCAGAAAGTAACGAGAATTTTTAAATTTCGCGGGCTTGGAGAGTCGATTGTCAAACATTTTTTTTATTGTGTTGGTATACATGCCCTTGAAGTATGATAAAACTTTCAACTATTTTCATTGTTGACTTTGTCTGTGATAGCCACTAAGGTTAGACGTGTTTTTATGAGCTCGGCGATTTTCGTTCGTTAAAAGAAATGGATCAAAGAATTTGTATCAAATTTTGCGTAAAAAATGGAATAAAGTGTAACAAAGTGTGTCAAATGTTAACAAAGGCCTATGGTGAGTCTGCTATGAGTAAAGCAAGAGTTTATGAGTGGTATAGACGTTTACAAGAAGGCCGTGAAAACGTTGAAGATGACGAACGCCCTGAACGCCCAAGCACATCAAAAACCGATGAAAACGTGGAAAAAGTGACAGAAATGGTTATGAACAATCGCCGAATCACAATTAGAGAGGTCGCTGATGATGTTGGCATATCGATTGGATCATGTCATGACATTGTTTCCAGTGTTTTGTGTATGAAACGCGTGGCAGCAAAATTCGTTCCAAAATTGTTGAATTTTGAACAAAAACAGAGGCGAATGGAAGTTGCTCAGGAGTCACTAAATGAAGTCAGCGATAATGCAGAATTACTGAAACATATTATAACAGGTGACGAAACATGGGTTTACGGATATGACGTCGAAACTAAGGCTCAATCATCCCAGTAGAGGCAATTTGGCTCGCCAAGACCGAAAAGGCTCGACAAGTGCGGTCGAACGTGAAGGTTATGCTCACTGTGTTCTTCGACATTAATGGCATAGTGCATCATGAATTCCTGCCACCAGGTGAAACGGTCATAAGGAGTACTACCTACAAGTTCAACGCCGTTTTCGTGAAGAAATCCGAAAAAAACGCCCGGATCTGTGAAAAGACAATTCATGGCTTTTGCAACACGATAATGCATCAGCTCACACTTCATTGCTTGTTTGTGAATTTTTGGCCCAAAACAGTACTGTAACGATGTCCCAGCCTCCATATTTGCCAGACATGGCTCCGTGTGACTTTTTCCTATTTCCAAAAATAAAGAGAATCATAAAGGTCCGTCGTTTTACAGCCGTAGATGACATTAAAAGCGCATCGCTGAAAGAACTAAAGGCTACCTCAAAGATCGAGTTTGAGAAGTGTTTCGAGAATTGGAAGAAGCGCTGGCACAAGTGCATAATCTCCAATGGGGACTATTTTGAAGGCGACAACATCAATGTAGAAGAATAAATAAATATTTTGTTCAAAAAATTAAAATTCTCGTTACTTTCTGAACACACCCCGTATGTAGAAGTATGATAAACAATCCCACATCACTCAGCTGTGGCGCCACTTTCGATTTTCTTCGTAGGTTAACAGTTTAGTAAGTTTGGTTTTCTCCATTAATACACTAAAACGTTATTGGGTTTCCTCACATATTTCACTAACCTAGTATACACAACTTAGTAATATTAAATAATGAATATTTATTAACGAAAAATAACTTTGAAGTATTAAAGATGCGTGTACAACCTTCTTGATTAACCGTCACCATTTTAACAGTCAGTCTCGATTAATTCTGTTATTTGGCATTTTTGAACAGTCTTCCATAGTAAATAATTTGTAATAAATAGTAAAAGTAACTTTTTAGAATAAATAAAACACTAACTGAACACGGCTTATTTATAGCATAGGCTATTACAGCGGACACTAAATTGCTACCCTAAGCAAACATTAATAATAGAAAAGTAAACGATCCTATCATAGTTGAATGAGGTAGAAACGCTTCAAATAATGTCAACAAATTCGAAATGAGTGTGCAATAATGTTTCTTTTGAAATATAAACATTCTCACGCTATTTACGATAATATTATTCAGCGTATAAGTCAATCACGTAACAGCCACGTGAGTACTCTAAGTGGTGCCCTCGGTGCTTTCGCAATGTTATGTAAATATTAAACAAAAGGTTAAGTAAGGCTACGGATAATTTACTGTATGAAAGACCTATGCAAAATTTGTACAATACATAATTAGAATTAATAAAAAATTAATGAGCTTTTCAAAATAATAATAACAATACATTCTGTATTATAAACAGTACGATGTGATTTTTACTCGTATCGATCGCCGAAAGTGCTGAGATCTGTTATCTGTCAGTCTAACGGTCCCGTGAATGACGGTTAAATAGAGACTGTATTTAATTTGTTCTAGGCTTATGTTATACAGTGAATATGTTTATGTTACGTTAGACACTTGTAAGTTGTTTCATACATACAGTACTCTCGAAACGTCGTATTGTTTCTCTACGTAAGTTACATGTCCGACTAAAGAATAATAATAATCGCGGCACGCAGCTGTCTCGCTGATGTTTTGAAAGCGAATTTTAGAGTCTTTATTTTATCCTTTTTTTTGTAATTCTGATTACACCATCATAATCAACATTAAAATCTGCAAAAAATAGGATTTTAAACTTCTTAATTAACTAACTTGTCCAAACTTACCACGTTTGAATCAAATTGGACTTAAAAATTATTCGGAGAAGTGGGCTACCATTGGATTTTTCAACCCCAAAACCTCTCACTCTCTCTCTCTCTCTCTCTCTCTCTCTCTCTCTCTCTCTCTCTCTCTATCTCTATCTCTATCTCTATCTCTATCTCTATCTCTATCTCTATCTCTATCTCTATCTCTATCTCTATCTCTATCTCTATCTCTATCTCTATATCTATCTCTATCTCTATCTCTATCTCTCTCTCTCTCTCTCTCTCTCTCTCTCTCTCTCTCTCTCACACACACACACACACACACACACACACACACACACACACACACACACACACACACACACACACACACACACACACACACACACACACACACACACACACACACACACACACACACACACACACACACACACACACACACACACACACACACACACACACACACACACACACACACACACACACACACACACACACACACACACACACACACACACACACACACACACACACACACACACACACACACACACACACACACACACACACACACACACACACACACACACACACACACACACACACACACACACACACACACACACACACACACACACACACACACACACACACACACACACACACACACACACACACACACACACACACACACACACACACACACACACACACACACACACACACACACACACACACACACACACACACACACACACACACAGACACACACACACACACACACACACACACACACACACACACACACACACACACACACACACACACACACACACACACACACACACACACACACACACACACACACACACACACACACACACACACACACACACACACACACACACACACACACACACACACACACACACACACACACACACACACACACACACACACACACACACACACACACACACACACACACACACACACACACACACACACACACACACACACACACACACATACACACACAGAAATTCTTTAATAACAAGCCAGAAGGAAATTCCAGAGAGCACGTCGTAGGAATGTCGATCCTGAGGTGGCAGAACAAAATTACCGTGCAGCTAAATTAGCGCTCCGTAAGGCTATAAAACGGAGCCAGTGTTGATGCTGGGCATACTTGCGTGAAGAGGTAAATAGAAACTCATGGGGAAGGCCATATAAGGTAGTAATGGGATGGTTGGCGGAATTGCGACAACAGCAACCAACGTGACCGTTCTTCCTACTCAGAGTGGTGTCGACACTCTTTCAAAACTTGGAAGAGCCTTTAAGATCAGAGATTGTAGTGCCGGCGGGAGAAGTGATTCCACCCATCACGATACATGAGCTGCATCAGGCGTGCAGGAGGATCGGGGATACCAAAAGCACCCGGCCCGGATAGCATACCAAATGCGGCTCTTAAAATCGCTCTGGAAACCATTCCTAATGCTTTTATTAAATTTCTGGATGGCTGCTTACAGGAAGGAACTTTTCCCACCAGATGGAAGGAACAGAGGTTGGTTCTGATACCAAATATGAAAAAGCCTCCTGAAGCACCATCATCATATCGACCTATACGTCTACTTGATACAGCGGGGAAGATTCTGGAGAGGATTGACTACGGACGACTTGAATCATTCGTTGAAGGCGCAGCTGGGCTTTCGGAAGATCAATACGGATTTCGGAGAGGCAGATCTACCATTGATGGTATTAACGGTGTTATTACTAAAGCGAGGGAAGCTACTGAAGGCAGAAGGTGGAGAAGAGATGCTAAAAAATATTGCGCCATTGTCACAATGGACGTTAAAAATGCATTCAACTCAGCGCGATGGAGTAATGTATTGCAGATCCTAAGTAGCGTGGGAGTTCCAGTGTATCTCCAGAAGGTGGTAGGGAGTTACTTTGATAATAGAACTCTCATTTATGACACTGAGGAAGGAGAAAAGAGGTACAGCGTAACAGCAGGAGTACCACAAGGCTCTGTGCTTGGACCCCTCCTTTGGAACATCATGTATGATGGGGTCTTACGAATCAGCGTACCATTAGGCGTAAAAGTCTTTGGATTCGCCAATGACCTTGCGGTGGTTGTTGAGGGGAAGTTTTTGGAAGAAGTCGAGGTTCGGGCCAACGAGGCAGTGAAGTCAATTCAGAGATGGTTGACATCTATGGGTCTGCAGCTCGTCGATCATAAGACGGAGGTCGTGCTTGTAGCCAGCAGACAAAAAAGAGGGAAACAGTATCACTTACAGTTGGAGATATGCAGATAAGTTCCGTCCCAGCCCTTCGATACCTTGGTGTGTGGGTTGACGCGAGGCTCTGCTTCAGGGAACATCTTAAGGCAGTTAGTGAAAAGGTGGCGAATGTGGCAGGAGCCCTTTGCAGGCTCATGCCGAATCTGGGAGGTCCAAGACAGGCACGCCGCCGACTCCTGGCTGGGGTAGTAAGCTCAGTGCTCCTTTACGGAGCGCCGATTTGGAGCCAGGCTGTGATGGTCGCGAACTATGCGCGCAAGGTTAATGTGGTGCACCGCCGTGCGTTGCTGCGTGTCGTGAGTGGTTACCGAATAGTTTCCTACGACGCTGTATGCGTAGTGGCGGGCGAACCACCAATGGAGCTTGATGGCTGGTGAAAGAGCGAGGCTCTACTGGCGCAAGCGAAGTGCTGAGCCGCGGTATAGTCATACAGTGGCAAGTACAGAGGAGCGAAATCGGACCCTGGAGACATGGCAGCGACAGTGGGACGAATCAACAAATGGACGATGGACATACCAACTCATAGGTAACATCCAGGATTGGTGCAACAGGGATCATGGCGAGGTGGATTTCTATCTCACACAGATTCTCACTGGGCACGGTTGCTCCTGGGCTTACGTTCCGTTTCAGGCTGGAAACAGACTCGGCTTGTCCCCTCTGTCTTCCAGCAGTGGAGGAAGATGCGGAGCATATGTTTTTCCTGTGTCGGAGATTCGACGAGGAAAGGATGAGGCTGCAAACATATCTGCGAGGCAGCATTGCACCGGAAAGGCTGGTTGCGACAATGATGGCTTCAGAGGCCAACTGGAGGGCCATTGCGGGATTCGATGCAGTGGTCATGAAGAGGTTGAGGGCTGAGGATCGAGAAAAGGAGAACCAACGCTGTAGAAGAGTAGGCGGTCAGCTAGTCCACCTTACCACGAAGTAATGCCTGGAGGCGGTTCAGTGGGGGGGGGTTTACTAAAGAGGAATGTTTTTTGGTGGATTTACACACACACACACACACACACACACACACACACACACACACACACACACACACACACACACAGAGTTTTCTCAAATTTTGGTCATGTTTGAAGGAAGGTGTTGGCAACTGTCGTGGTTTGTTTTCGTTTTCAAGGTATCTGTTCGTGTATTGTCTTGAGCTGAGCTGTAAATCTCCGTATATGGCTACAATGTGATGAATCTGTTATAAGAAATTAAGCCGATTTATCGCATTAGTTTGTGGATAGATCCCATAACGGAATTTTTCGGGAGACGAAGTCGAATAAGTTTTGTTTAAGTACTTAAGTACTACATTTTGATGAAAACGTACACAAACACATGGACACATCCAAACAAAATCCAGTTTTTCTGTTATATTTATTTTCTGATATACTTTGTATCATGCCATGTTTAAGTCACCATAAGACAAGTACAGTATTAAGATCCTGTTGATATATAAATCAAATATTTTTGTTGCTCAGTGCCTGTAAATATGGTTTCAGTCCATATTTTCCTGATGTTTTCGTCTTACCATTTCTAAATAATGTTATTTACAAAATGTTTTATATTGAGTGTAAAGTTAATTGTTTCTGTGGATGTAGGCCTACAGACTCACAAAGTGTTCGTATACCTTCATCATCACATTTCCGAATTGTGTTTTTAAGAAGACATCTTTGTTGTTCGATGAAGCCAAGTTCCAAACTTCGTCGGTAACAAACATGTTTTGTTTTGCGCGCTTTATATTTGTTTTTGTAAAATTATGCTTGTTACCAAAGTCAATATTTGTTGGAGATAACATGTTTGGGAAGGTGCCGGGAAGTAATAATTTTAGAAAGCGGTTAAATTTATACGAGATTTTGATATTTTGATATTTTTGATATTTTTGTGTTACAGAACATAAATATAAAACTTAATAAGTATGTCGTGTAGGCTTATGTAACAAATGTATGTTATATCTTATAAAAGTGACCTTACTGATAACAGGTTTTATATATATATATATATATATATATATATATATATATATATATATATATATATATATATATATATATATATATATATATATATATATATATATATATATATATATATATATATGTATGTATATGTATATGTATGTATATATGTATATATATTAGCAAAGTTGCTTCATTAGATTTTGCTCAAGTTTTTTCATTTGTGAAAGTTCATAGATCAGTGTAACTAATTCGAAATTTTAAAAAAAATTGAGATAAAATCGAACAAATGAAATTCTACGGCAGGCACTGTTCATTCATTTACTCCCGACCTGTAAATTCCTTTTATTTAAAATTTGTTACACGTAATTGTGTAACTTCACATACGACCAGAATTTGAACAAAATCTGATGTACTGAATTTTTGGAAATACAGCGACCCATACGTTATGTTTAGGTACTTAGAGACTGACTACATTTGATCAAAAAAGTTTGGAAAATTCGATTTTTAAAAGCTTCTAACGAAAAAAGGACTTTCAAATACTTTTTTTGAAACTGAACATTTGTCCAGATATATAAACTAATCATCACCAAATCTCTGTCCACAGATACATAAATTGACACACTTTTTTGGACTCAGGGTGCCGCCTCGGTGGCCTAGTGGATAGCGTACTAGGCTTTCACCCCGAGGACCCGGGTTCGATTCCCGGCGAGGGCTTGGCATTTTCATACGTTATAAATCATCCCATCGTCTGCATTAGCCCAAGTGTGCACAATAGTCGGACGTTATTAAAAAAAAAAAAAAAAAAAAAAAAAAAAAATTGGACTCAGGGTATTGGAAAATGATGTTCGATACCCGATAAATATTAAAATCAAGATTTTTCGCTTTCAATTACTTACGTTTTAGGCCGCGCGGCCCCCAAATGCGGAACGGAGTGGAATGAAGGTAAACGGCAATGTTCATGATGATGTTCAAGAAACTACTATGTTTAAAAATCGTAACTTAGGTAACGATAAATAGTAAGTTTGAAGGAGTGGTCAGTGTGGTGGGGGAAGCGGAGTCAGCATCAAAATCGACCTAGACTGTGTCGAAGCTACGCGGAGCGGAGCCCAGCGACGCCGCTTAACTTCGCTCAGCTCCGTTACGCTTTCGGTGGCCGCAGTTACATTAAAAACAGTAGGTTATGTTTTGAATGCGCAGTCCGCCAAAAAATACGAACTCGCCAATTCGTTTGGCTGCTGGTAACACACCTTGTTAACGCGTCAAGCATGCAAAGCCATTACGATGGAGCAATGCTAAACCATACAAGTGTGGTGTTTAGTCTCTATATTTTAACCTGCGGACTATTTTCCGTACATTTTTAATAGATCTTACTTTTTCGATATACGAAAATCTCAGAAAATATCGGTATTCAGGTCTAGATATCTGTTTACAGAGTTTAAAAAATTGGTTGTTTCATATTGTTTGCTTGTATCTGTAGACTACGCTGAAGACTGTACGAAATGACACATTTCGATAAAATTTGGCACTGTCATTATCTGCACATAACGCGAGACCATTTTATTTTTGTTTTCAAGCTCTTTTCCGATAACATAAAGGTTAACAAAATCTGTTTTTTTAATCTGCTCTATCGGTGTTGATAAGATTTCATTGAAATATAATCCTTATGTGTGCTAACAAAACGTAATAGGTTATCACCAAGCAGGTTCGAAAACCTGAAAACCAGTTTAAATTTCTTAAAATTCGTTCATCAGAAGCTGTTTAGTTTTTTGTGCTACATGAAATTCGTAACGGAAGTTAATGCTTGAATATCTTTTGAAGCTATTTAAATAATTTAATATTCTATTTATGTAATACAGCAGGCCTGTTGCAAGTGTCTTTTATACTTAGAGTTTCAATTAACCGTTATTCTCGGGACTGTTGGTATGATGCATGTCAGAACGGACGGATAACAAAAAATAGACCACTCGTACTTTTAACTCCGCTACACCGGTCCCAAGCCCGGGGCCCGTCTTTTGATGGGAAGGAGGAGGGGGAGGAGTAACAACCTCGTTAAAAAACCAGGACTCAGCTGGCCCGGCTGACAGTACCCTGTAAGGGCTCCTGCCTAGGACTACAAGGTGAAAAATGGTCAACGGCTGTGATGGCGGAAGAGGATTTATCCGAATGGCAAGATGAGGCGGAAGAACTACGGTCAACGGCTCTGAAGACAGAAGAGGATGAATCTCAACGACTGAATAGGCGGAAGAACCCAAACCAATAATTTTGGATTAAAAATGAGCAATGGAGAAAACAAACGGATGTTTTACCCCAGGTGGCAGTCCAGGTAAACTGGAAATCCACCCTCTTCGGAGGCTGGCTCCAAGGATTCTGGGGGGAGCCAACTATTGCTTACAGAAGATCCTAATAATCCCTTTAGGAAAAGTTTAATGTTGGGAAGAACACCACCCAAAAATAACGCCCCTTTGAAACAGAAGGAAGCAAAAAATGAACACTCACTAGAAAGGAGTAAAGATGCCGAAAAAACTGACAAACTAGAAGAAGAAAATAAAGTACTCAGAAAAAGGCTAGGTGAAGTAGAGGTGCTAATAAATCAATTAAAAGAAGAAGTTTTAAATCTGAAAACAGAAAATAGTACTCTAAAGAACTTGCAGGTGGCAGGTAAAAATAAAGAAAACAAAACCCCACTGACGACTAGAGTTGATGAGTACTATACTGATGAAGAGGACCTCGCTAAGGAAACTGAATGGATAAGAAATAAAAAAACTTCAAGAAAAATGAAAAAAAGGAAAGCTGAAAGTTCTCCAGAAGGTGAAAACCCGATGATATACCAAACACTAGGAAAATAGTGCAGAAGCAAGCTTTGGTGCAAAAGACAAGCCACCTCCACCAATAAATATTGTTGGTGTTAAGGATTTTGCATCAGTGAAAAAGTTACTAAATATGGATAAAGTAAGCAAATTAGTTTCCCTCAATAGTGATGTGTGGAAAATCAATACACTAGACTCTGATGCCTATAGAGCTCTGACAACAAAATTAAATGAAGAAGGCACTCAATGGTACACATATGAAGACAAAAAGACAGGCCCATCAAGGTAATGGCTAGGGGTTTACACCCTACTTGTACTAAAGATGAAATAATCGAGGAAATAACGCATAAGGCAGGGTTAAAAATATTAGATGCTGTCAACATTATCAAAAGAGAAAAAAAGTAGAAAAAGATGGACAAGAAACAATTTGTAAAAGAGGGCTTCCATTATACATGCTCACATTTGATAATAAAGAAGATGTGGGAAAATATATAATATCAAATCTATCCTTCATATGAGTGTCAAGATTGAGCCACTAAGGAAAACAACGAACTTGATACCACAATGTAAAAATTGTCAAGGATTTAATCATACAATGAAGTACTGCCATAGAGAATCCAGATGTGTAAAATGTACAGGCAAACATGCAACTTACCAGTGCACAACAAATAAAAATGTTCCACCAAAATGTGTAAATTGTGGAGGGAACATCCTGCTAATTATCGTGGGTGTGAAGTTGCAAAGGAATTGCAAAAATCCGGAATAAAACTAGTAATCCTCAGCAAAGATTTCAAAAGAAGAGGAAAAAGTATGACTTTATCGCGGATGATTAAAAGACCTGAGGAAAATAATAAGGACGAAAACAGGAGATTATACTCACAAGTGGTTCAGACTAGGCCTATTGAGGTTAAAAACGCAGAGAAAAATAATGTATTAGAAAAATACTAAGGAGGCTGGAGGATATAGAAAAACGATTGGAAGCTAATGATAAGAAATTTGAGGAAGTATCCACAAACCTAGCAGATATTAACAGCTATTTTAAATGAAATAAATAAAACCTTCAGGATAGCAACCTGGAACGCAAATGGATTGTTACAACATATTCAGGAACTAGAAGTATTTTTGAATTCTGAAAAAATTGATATATGCTTAATATCTGAAAGTCATTTTACGAAATCATCATATGTCAGAGTACGTGGCTATTGCTGCTATTCTGCTGTTCATCCAGCAGATAAGGCAAGAGGGGATCAGTATTACTTGTGAAGGATAACTTGCAACATTTTGAGGTCTTAAAATTGAAGAAGAATCTTTCCAGGTTATAGCCATCAGGATTCAAACTAATAAGTACAAAGAATATAACATTGGTGCTATATACTGTCCACCAAAATACAATTTAAAACAAGAGGATTTTGTGCAACTGTTTGAAAAACTGGGCAGCAATTATGTTGTTGGAGGCGACTTCAACGCTAAACATACATATTGGGGTCAAGATTAATTAATCCTAAAGAAAAGAATTATTAGCAGCAGGAACAGCACTAGGATGTGACTTTCACTCTGGGGTAGACCTACTTACTGGCCGACAGATACTAATAAGATACCTGATATTATAGATTTCTTTGTAACAAAAGGAATTTCAGAAAATTACATTTACGTGGAAGACATTGAGAGTCTCTCCTCAGATCATACACCAGTTCTAATGACAATCAGTGAATTTATAATTACAAACAAGGCATCAGCACCGACATTGACAAATGCTCGAACTAACTGGCCCCGGTTTAGCAGCCTGGTGGAAGAAGATATAAATTTAAATGTACCAATTAAAAATCCAATTCAGCTGGAAGAAGAACTAGACAGATTTACTGAAATTATACAACGTGCTGCCTGGAGGAGTACTCCTGTAAAACACAAACAAAGTTGTAAAGAAATCAATTACCCAGTTGAGCTAAGAGACTTGATAAAAGAAAAAGAAGGACAAGAAAATATTGGCAAATGAATCGGTTTCAGAGACAAAAACAATGCTAAATAAGTTGTGTAACAAAATTAAATCCTTTATAAGAGAACTTAAGAATGACACAATTAACAGATTCTTAGAAGAGTTATCCTCACAAAAGGACGGAGAGTATTCTCTTTGGAAGGCCACAAAGGGAATTAAAAGACCTAAAACACAAGATTATCCAATTAGAAATGAGGACGGTACTTGGGCTAGAAGTGCTCAGCAAAAGCTAATCTCTTCGCAAAATATTTAGAAGAAATATTTCTTCCACTGCCAAGGCAAACGTGCGAAGAAAGCATACCTCTGATAGAAAAACAGGATAATGTAAAAATAACTCCGGTGACACTTCAAGAATTAAAAAATGAAATTAATAAGTTAAAATCAAAGAAAGCTCCTGGATTTGATCTAGTTACTGGTATGATAGTTAAATCTCTACCAGAGAAAGGACTTAGGAAGTTACTTTACCTAATCAATGCAGCTTTAAGATTGAAGTATATTCCTCTTCAATGGAAGACAGCTGAAGTTATTATGATATTGAAACCAGGCAAACAACCAAATGATAAGACGTCATATAGGCCAATTTCGTTATTACCAACGATTTCCAAGTTATTTGAAAAGCTGTTGCTAAAAGACTAAGGCCCATCATTGAAAACAGGAAACTTATCCCAGAACATCAATTTGGTTTCAGACGAAGGCATTCTACATTAGACCAAGTTCATAGGATCACAAATATTATAGAAAATTCTTTTGAGAAAAAAGAAGTTTGTGCAAGTATATTTTTGGATGTAGCGAAAGCCTTCGATAAGGTATGGCATGAGGGCCTAATTTGGAAGCTGCAGAGAGATCTACCAAAACAATATTATGAAATTCTAAAGTCATATTTAACTGGTAGACATTTTCGAGTGAAATACGAAGGAGAATACTCGGAATTGAAGAAAATATCAGCTGGGGTTCCACAGGGTAGCGTTTTGGGACCTGTGCTTTACTTGCTGTACACAAGTGACCTTCCTACTGCAGATGATACAACCACTGGTACGTTCGCAGATGATACTGCAATCTTAGCTACGGGTAAGAAAATTGAAGAAGCTGTGATGAAGCTTCAACGAGCTACAGATGAGGTGTGCAAATGGACCAAAAATGGCGCATTAGCCTGAACGAAACCAAGTCAGTGAATGTAAATTTTACAAATCTTAAGATAGATCATTCCATCCCAATTACAATAAATTCTATACCAATTCCCCAAGCTAACTCTGCTAAATATCTGGGAATGACCTTGGATGTGAAACTAAAATGGAAGGAACACGTAAAAAAGAAAAAGCAAGAATTGAATTTTAAATTTAGAAAATTGTATTGGCTAATTGGAAGACAATCCAAACTGTCAATTCATAATAAGTTATTAATATATAAACAGGTTTTAAAGCCAGTGTGGAACTATGGAATACAGTTGTGGGGCTGTACAAATAAGACGAATATTAATACAATTCAAGTTTTTCAAAATAAGGTACTTGAAGCATTGTTGACGCACCATGGTATATACGAAATGACAACATTCATAGGGATTTGAATGTAGAGTTTGTCAGTGAAGAAATCAAAAAGCAAGCATTGAAGCATGGACACCGCATCTCACATCATGAATGCTCCGAGGTTCGGGGACTGATGGTTACACCTACGTCAGCTAGAAGACTGCAAAGAACTAAGCCTTCTGATTTGATTAGTAGAGAATAACCATTGGGTTATAACTCTAGATAAACGTACTATATTTACCGATTGTGTTCATAGAAATGTAAATTACTAGATGGGTTTCTGACTCAGTTGTAATATTATTAATAATAAAAAAAAAAAAAAAAGTGATAAGTCTGGACTGTATGGGGGATGTTCCATTGGTTCCCAGCCAATTTGATCGAGTTTAAGCCTCGTAGCGTTCGCCGAATGTGGTCGGGCATTATCGTGAAGAAGAATGACATTTCTCGCCGGTTTAGATTTCCTTTTCCTACGAAAAGACTGTTTTGCGGCCTCTAAAACATCGCAATAATATTGTGCATTTATTGTGCGTCGTTGATGGAGGAAATCGACGTGAAAGGCGCCTTGATTGTCGAAAAATACAGTGGCCATTACCTTCCCGGCCGACGATCGTGATTTGGCCTTCAGAGGCGCCCTCTGCCCCCTCTTCCGCCACTCCATACTTGCCTGTTTCGACTCGGGAGTGTAATGGTGAACCCATGTTTCGTCACAGGTGACAATCCGGTTTAATAATGCCTCACCATCTCGTTCAAATTGGGTCAATAGTCGCTGGCAAATCTCCAAACGATTCCGTTTGTGAACGTCGGTCAAAATTCGTGGAACCCACCTTGCAGATACTTTGCTGAGTTCCAGGTTTGATGTAACGATTTTTTGAACGCTACCATAGCTCAACTGGAGTTCATCTGCAATAAATCGCAGCGATATACGTCTGTCTTCGTCCAGGAGCTTCCGAACAGCATCAATGTTTTCGTCCGTGACAGAAGTGGTCGGGCGACGATCATGGCTGAGGTTTTCTACTGCTTCCCGTCCTTCGGCGAATTCCTTGTGCCAAGCAAAAACGCAAGCTCTTGACAGGGTCCTGTCCCCGTATTGAGCCGTCAATCTACGAAAGATTTCAGTCGGATTGACCCCCTCCTTGGCCAAAAACTTAATAATAATTCTCTGCTCCACGGAAACGTGCACTTCACTCTCACTCATTGTATAGTTTTATACTGAAGGGTCCGAACGGAAATGTTGCCCGTCTACGCCCGTCCCAAACTTCCCAGGCTACCTGAAACCCCACCCTTTAGAGTTCAATGTCCAACGGAAAAGTTTTTAGAAAGTCAGTCTCGTTTATATTTGATCAACCCTCGTATTTGTGTACTTCCGATCTTACCCGAAGAATGTTCGTAGACTAATTCGTCAGCCGAAGAATAAAAACGATGTAAATATACCATACGTTTCGTTTGCATAACGGTACCGCAGTTCAGTGTTAGCTAAACATTACAAAATGGCCGTGTGCAGGGACATGAAAATTAATTAGATATAATGTAATATATTTTTCAATTACTTATAGGCCTACATGTTCAGAGTTTTATTCAAATTTTGGTTTATAATGATTTCGATTTTATAAATGCTTTTGAAGTGACATATTAGTTTAGTCTGTAATGGAAAACGCAAACAGTATCAATACAAATTAAAAAAAAATCGGGTTATAATTTAAAGAACTTTTTTTGTAAGAACAAAAATATAAATTAGTTTTAAAGACGCACTACTGAATGTCACTTAACATTACGTAAATATTTTAAGTTTTAATAGGAACTTAGTTTTATCATTGAATATAAACGGACTAGAAGTACAACTACCATTATAAAACGCGTGCTCGATATTAGAGCTTGAAATTCAAGTAATTGGACTGTCTGCAAACTGCAAGGCCTGGGGGGAATTTTGAGAAAGTAGACAGTACTATTATCTGTTTAATTGTAGTTACACACTTTCCCGCAAGATGCCACCAGCATCGAGCGTTGTATTGAATGGTTTTATCTTTGAGTCTGTAATACGTAGAGATATCATTGCATAGGAAATTGTTAGACGGAAAATGGAGAACGCTATCTATCAGAAGGGAAATAAATCACGTACTTGTAGGTTAGATTTTGGTTATTTGCTAACGTATTAATCACTAATGGTATTAATCACACATTATAAATCGAGTGTGAGATAAATTCACGACACTGCAACAGTTTATAGACTCAAGATGGACAGGTTCTGAAACCCGTACGCTTTGATGTTGTGTTTTGCTCCTACGTGCACTTTAACTTTCATTCTGGTATCTTGATTTTAACATTGGTTGGGAGTTTTATGTATTGTAGACTCAAGTTTCTTATATAACTGCTGTAAACAATTAGAATTAATTTAAAAATAGAATGCATTAACAAAATTAAGCAGCAGAAAATAAAGCTTGTTCTTGCGCAGTAAGATTAGTTCTGAGGAGTGACGTAGGTGTCGCTGTTACCTGACTGAAAGAAATTCCCATAATTGAAAACGCGTTGAGACTATTCCATCCCATGTTCCACAAGAACTTATGCTGTTAACACGGCACAGTATATGGGAAAACAATCAACTTTGTAATTATACTTTTAAAAAAGAATGTAGGCCCAGACAAAAAGTTTTTTTTACACGTCAACGAAATGTTTTGTTAATTATAACTTAATACGTGTAATATTTTGTAACAGGAAAGGTTAGGTTGCACGAAATTATTTTTTCTCAATTGTTTCTGTCCTTTCCACTTCACTATGAAAATGTTTATTAAAACATGCTCCTCTTTAACCGCAGGGGGTGCAGACTAGCTGCACCTATTGAGAGGATTTAGTCGTCCCTCGCGGTACCCGAGTCTAACACACACTTACACTTACAACACTACACTTACAACTTTAACACTTTATACTCACACTTACATTTAGGGAGGCGATAATATCCTCAATGTGCTTTTCGCCTTAAAAAAAATACTAATTTTACTTTATAAAATAACTGTTAAATGCGATAGTAATAATAAAATTGTAAAGAAAAGTTAATGACTTAGTCATCTCAGTAAATCTAGGGAGCTATAATGGCGGTGTTGTTAATTTAATAACGACTTAATTTAACATCGTAAGAATAAATTAGAGGACAAAGACATTGTAATATGGATAAGTACTATTGTAGAACTGATAGTTTACTAGGAAACTAGTAAAATAAAAAAAGAAACGTTTTGAATATAGTTAGAAAATTTAATTGAACGATCAACTGAAGAACAACGTTTTTTATACCAAAAGTGTTGTAACATTATTATTAAGGAAGTTTTTTTTGGAATGTCTATGTGTTTTAAATATAGTGTTTGTGTGGTTTTCATAATTTTCGTGTAACTATTATTTAGGGCGGAAAATTAAAACTATAAAAATGTTTACTGAATATTCATTCCTCTGTAATGGTCACTGTGGATAATAATGCTATTTGAAATACTGTGGCATCAATTCACCGACAAATCCATTCAGTTTATCACGGTAGGCTGGTTTTGCTTTGCGCTATGAATGGTTCAATAACACCAGTTCCGACTGAGACACTTAGCTGGCAATAAATGCACGCCATAACGTTATTTCAGTTTCACTCCATTAAAGTAGACTACCTGACTCTAATTACCCGTATTTAAGTAGTCTTACTTATAGCGCTAGATAAAAGCATTTTAAAATAGCGTTAAACTTATCTGCCACTTGGAAATTCTGTACGATATAGTAGGCCTACGTCAAATAAATGTCTCGCTGACGTGATTGTAGCTAATTGTATTTTCGTATCGTACACTTTTCTGATAATACGAAAATCTGCTTACATTAACGTTTAAAAAAATTCCATTGAAAATAAGGAAATGAGCCCTGACCGCCGTTAGATTCATTTTCTTACTCAACGGACTCAAAGAATGTAAAATGTTAATTAAAAAAAAGTTTAAGATAAAAAACTTACGAATTTTTAAATGTTTTGGTATGACAGCCATTTTGAAACTGATGAACGGATTTTGCTGGTTAACGAAATTGTTCAAGCTACTACCAAAATCGATTTTTACGCCGAAGTAGAATAAAATCGGACTAAATTGTCGAATGTGAGCGTGCTAACACACGCCCAAACGAGCCCTCAAAAAATGATGTAGAAATCAGGATCAGCTTGGCATTAACTCATTTTCCAATAGAAATTCGTTAAAAACTCCACGCAACCGCCTCCCTATTGAGTGGAAATGCATTTCCAAAAACTAACATCACGAAAAACGAATATTTCCGTACGCAACACTGAAACTTGGCAAACGGACAAATTCGTTATCCAGCAGTCCGTTTCAAAATGGCGGCCATTAAAAATCTTAAAATATTTCTAACTTTTAATCGTTTAATTAAAAAAATATATTTATCCTTCATAATTCGTATTAAAATCTGCATAGATTGATCCCTGACCGCTTTCATTCACATTACCGTTCATAATTTAATGAACACAACAGTTGAATAATTAGTAATGTAAAAATGAGGAATTAATTATAGTATGGGGCGTACAGCATAATGACTCTGAAGTATTCCTTGCTGTAGATTCTTAAAATCTAATTTACTTGATACGACTTCCCGTTAATGAGTGCTGTACTCAGCACGGTTGCTCCACATGCTCTTGTAAATTAATTAAATGATGTTAATTTTAAGAAATTTTCTTTGATCCCGCAGAGAGATTACCGAAGTAATTATTGTAACTAAAATTGCTTTAATTTATCTTGTAGGCCGTGTTTCCTCTTATGTTTCAGCTTGAATAACTAAGCAGCTTGTATTTTATATTATTTTAAAATTACTGTTTATTTTTTTCAGGAAATAATTTAAGTTGGATCTGACTTGAAACATAATACAGCGTTAAGAGTGAGCACGATGAAAGGTAAATACAGTACATTTACATTAAATAATTAAGTCAGTAGCGATTTAATTGAATTTCGTATCTTTTTTGTGTTCCAGTTTAGTTATTTAAGTAGTTCGCTCTGTGAAACTGAATGGAAACTAGTTTTCATGTTTATTTTATCTAGATTCTCCACGAATAAAAGTTGAAAAACACGAAAGGGTCAAAGGGTTTATACTTAGGCGTTAGGTAGGCAACGTGTGCCTAGAATATCGATTCAGTTAAAGAAGTAATGTTTCTTTTTTAAAGTGTAGTACGTGGGTTGAGTTCACGAATTAAACTAGGTCTTGCTTGTATTTGTATAGAAGAACTTATATCACGTTTAGTTCAGTTCAAAAGTTACGTTTAATAGTGCAATCAATCAGACGAAAGTAACAGCGACTATACGATCACCGGAAACGGTTACTAAGTTTTTAGCCTGCCATCATTGGAAAGGGAATTATTGACGTAGCCATCGTGCTAACGCCCAGACTTTGGACCATGAAATGGAGCGTCGTTCCTCCAAATCTTTTCCGACCGCTAACGTTTTAAAAATCTTAAGTCAAACCTTATTAGAAAGTGTACGAAATGTCAATAAAATCCGTCAAAAAATAAAATAAAATCAGGGCAGACCAAAACGTGTTTGAGCTCTTAAAATTACATAACGAACTGGAGCTGACTTGGACTTGGAGCTGATTTGTGTTTTGCGAAAAAAACAAATGATGTAGTAAATAAAAGTGGCCTTGTGTTAAGTTAGTAATAAAACGGAACAAATGGTAACTAACGTAGAACATCGAGTAAAAAAATAATTGAAAATAAAATATGAAAGTAGTGGTACTAACTTTACGAACGTCATGCATGAATGACACCTCTGTTCATCTTATCGTGTCTGTGAAGCACATTATCACTTACTCTTCAATATAGGCCTGTCGGAATATTAACAGGAAGCGTGACTGAGTGTCACACATTCAAGGTGTCTATTTATGTTGTCTAGAACAAAGATATGTAAACGAAGACAATTTGCAACGTTGCCAGATGCACTTGGCAGAGGACATGGTGGTGCTTGTCATCGGTAAAACCCGCACGGCCGTATTTACTTGAATATGCTGGCCTCTTTTGTAAAAAACAAACTTTTTTTTATCTCCAACAGACATTTTCGTGATTCTTTGCGACTCTCAGTAAAATCTCTCTATAGCGACATTGAAGACAACGTTAGTTTCCGCCACTATAAAGAGATTTCCGCTACAGAGAGAGCTCAGCCAAAAATGTATAGAATGTATTTTTATTTGTAAAACGTGTTCTACACTATTTTTTAATTTGAAGTATTTAGCGTAAAATCTATTGAAATAAAACTGCTTGACGTACAGTCTATAAAAAACAATATTTATTAAATAATATTGTATGAATAAAATTCTAATATTGTGAGGAAAAGGAAATATTTTGCCGAAACTATTGCAGAACCGCTTCATCAGTTCCTTCAGATTCTGGTTCTCAACTTTCTTGAAGCTATTTCTTTTATTACAGACCTTTACTTTATTTTTACTTTTCAATATCGTGCCAACAGAAGAAATAGCTAAATTAAAATTTCTGCAAACATCTACTTGCTTCACAGCTTTCTCGTGCACAACTATAAGCTTTAAATCTTTCTGCTTAGGCGCCATTACACTGTATTGTAAAAGCATAACAAAATAATGCACTGCTTGTAAAATTTAGTAGTCACAAAACACTCGATTCAGTTGACGCACTGTGCACTGTTTTTAACACTCGAATGATGTGTTGGCATACTGAGAAATAGGGTAGAAGAGTGGGAAGTGTGCACGGTTTCGCCGTTATAGAGAGATTTAGGGAATTTTGTTGACCTCAGTACAGAAAGTTACAATACATATTTTTTACAATAGCAATGGAAAGGGACAAAATTTTTACCGTTATAGATATTTTCGTTATAAAGAGATTTTCGTTATAGAGATTTTCGTTATGAAGAGATTTTCGTTATAAAGAGATTTTCGTTATAAAGATATTTTCGTTATAAAGAG
The DNA here is from genome assembly GCA_022606455.1 of Callitettix versicolor. NCBI lineage: Eukaryota > Metazoa > Arthropoda > Insecta > Hemiptera > Cercopidae > Callitettix > Callitettix versicolor. The sequence goes on along the minus strand of CM040188.1, from coordinate 37,847,128 downwards.
ATTTTCGTTATAAAGAGATTTTCGTTATAAAGAGATTTTCGTTATAAAGAGATTTTCGTTATAAAGAGATTTTCGTTATAAAGAGATTTTCGTTATAAAGAGATTTTCGTTATAAATAGATTTTCGTTATAAAGAGATTTTCGTTATAAAGAGATTCGCAATAGGAAGAGTTTACAGTATTATGTTTATCTACATTTTTATTACGACATTTTCGCCGTCAGGTTTTTTTTAAAATGGAATTTGAAAAAGTGTAAGATATAGAAGTTATGACATTTCAATATTTAAAATTTCGCAATTTTGTCAAACAGTTGATGCTGTAGAACTGATTTTGCTGGCTAACCATGCTGATACCGAAGTCGATTTAGAAAGGAATAGCCATAAATTAGCGTTTTACATTTTCAAAAAAAGTGTAATGTGAAAGCTTTTTTATGGTTAGCCGCCATTTTAAATCATTGAAGAGATTTTGCTGGTTTACGAACCTGTTCAAGCTTTTACCAAAATCGATTTTGGTGCCAATTTTGAATCAAATCAGCTTTTTTCTGAAAACAGTTTTTTAATTGTTTGGTAAAGAATAACATTGTTAGAAACATTCGTTCAGTTAAAGCTGTCACGCTTTCAGTGGCATATAGATTCCAAAAATCGTGAAACGATGGAATATACATTTTTTGACGTAACTGAATTATCAAAAAAATATCAATTTTTTGTAGAAAAACGTTATGTGAAGTGCAGACATTGTGGTAAAATTACAGTTTTATTCTTGTTCCAGTCAACCAGTTACATTAAGTTGGATAGGCCTCTAAACACATAAGCAACTAAAAACTACCTAAATGTGCTTATACACTTGGAAAATTTTATTGTATGAAAAATACTTTCTGGTTTGTTCCATACAGTGATCCACGATATTTTTTTTTTTATTTATGATATACATTACAACTGAAGATTTACTCATTTAGTAATTTAGTTTTATTATGAAAAACACTTTAAGAGATATAACCCATTGGTTACTCTGAATTAACAATTAAGTCCTGTGGCTTTGTTCTGCGCAGTCTACCAGTGTCCGTACCAGTGTCCAGCAAAGTGCACATCTCAGGATGTAAATGTCGAGATGCGTTGTCCATGCCTCACTGCGTGCTTCTTCAGTATCCACGATACCAGTGTCCGGCAGAGTGCACATCTCAGGATGTAAATGTCGAGATGCGTTGTCCATGCCTCACTGCGTGCTTCTTCAGTATCCACGACACCAGTGTCCGGCAGAGTGCACATCTCAGGATGTAAATGTCGAGATGCGTTGTCCATGCCTCACTGCGTGCTTCTTCAGTATCCACGATACCAGTGTCCGGCAGAGTGCACATCTCAGGATGTAAATGTCGAGATGCGTTGTCCATGCCTCACTGCGTGCTTCTTCAGTATCCACGATACCAGTGTCCGGCAGAGTGCACATCTCAGGATGTAAATGTCGAGATGCGTTGTCCATGCCTCACTGCGTGCTTCTTCAGTATCCACGATACCAGTGTCCGGCAGAGTGCACATCTCAGGATGTAAATGTCGAGATGCGTTGTCCATGCCTCACTGCGTGCTTCTTCAGTATCCACGATACCAGTGTCCGGCAGAGTGCACATCTCAGGATGTAAATGTCGAGATGCGTTGTCCATGCCTCACTGCGTGCTTCTTCAGTATCCACGATACCAGTGTCCGGCAGAGTGCACATCTCAGGATGTAAATGTCGAGATGCGTTGTCCATGCCTCACTGCGTGCTTCTTCAGTATCCACGATACCAGTGTCCGGCAGAGTGCACATCTCAGGATGTAAATGTCGAGATGCGTTGTCCATGCCTCACTGCGTGCTTCTTCAGTATCCACGATACCAGTGTCCGGCAGAGTGCACATCTCAGGATGTAAATGTCGAGATGCGTTGTCCATGCCTCACTGCGTGCTTCTTCAGTATCCACGATACCAGTGTCCGGCAGAGTGCACATCTCAGGATGTAAATGTCGAGATGCGTTGTCCATGCCTCACTGCGTGCTTCTTCAGTATCCACGATACCAGTGTCCGGCAAAGTGCACATCTCAGGATGTAAATGTCGAGATGCGTTGTCCATGCCTCACTGCGTGCTTCTTCAGTATCCACGATACCAGTGTCCGGCAAAGTGCACATCTCAGGATGTAAATGTCGAGATGCGTTGTCCATGCCTCACTGCGTGCTTCTTCAGTATCCACGATACCAGTGTCCGGCAAAGTGCACATCTCAGGATGTAAATGTCGAGATGCGTTGTCCATGCCTCACTGCGTGCTTCTTCAGTATCCACGATATTGCGAACAGTTTTATTATTCCATATATTATTTGATCATTGTTTATTTTTTAGCAGTGATTGAGGTAATAATACATTTTATACTACAGAACTTGTGACAAAGGAGATTTTTATTCTGTCGGCTATTGGCTAGTAAATTAACAAATGTTTGCAGACAAATGATCCAACGAAATTGTAAAAACATTGTTTCATTAGTTGTTGCTAATTTGACGCAGTAACAAAATAATCAATACCGTAATGTTGCATTCTCATAGTCCCTGGGATGAACAGTATTATATTATCTGAAGGTTCTATGATATTGGTATGATAGACAAGGGGAATAAAGGGTGTCAGAATAAGTGACATTTGCAACTGCAATATTGTGCGAAGAAGTCTGCTCGTTTATTTATTCGCTATATATAATATATAAAAAGCTGACGAACTTATTTCGAGAAATTAAACTGATCTGGTTTTTCGTCCGTAGCTTTTTAAAAGATTTTTTTCGAAAAAATCGAATATAATATTATTTGTTCTAAAGAAGAAATGCAGTATTCCAGCTTTTTTTCGTACGTTATGTCGATCCCACATCTGTATTAGTTTCTTCTTCTTCTTTACGGCTTAAAATGTTCTCCAACGTCTTCCGATTCCTAGCTTCTATTTTCCCTGTCATTCCACAGATCCAGTCATCTCCCTCACACTTTCTTATCAATTCCTTCTCTTGGTCTTGCTTTTGTTTGCGACTATGTGGTTTCCATTTTAAAATCTGTTTGGGAAGTCGATTTTCGTCCATCCTTTGGACACGACCAAACCATCGAAGTGGTTTTGTCTGGATGTCGTCTACAATGGTGTGCTTCGCTCCTATGATTTCACGGACTCTTACTTTTTTAAAATTTTTTCTCATTTGGACCGATTCTTCGCCAACAGTCATTTCTGTAACTTCAAGACATTTTTCTGTTTTTTGTTTCAGTAGCCATACTTCGCTTCCATATGAGATTATTATACTTTTTATAATTGCATTATATATTCTATGTTTATTTATTTTTGAAATATGTTGATCCCATGTGATGCTGTTTAGTATTGCTCTTTTTCCCAAGGTATTTCGTTCTTTTATCGCTGCGTGTAAGGGTTCACTAGTAATTGTCATCCCAAAGACTTGTAAGTTGTACACGTCTTGATATTTGTGTTGTGTTCCAATAGAAAATTCCTGCTGTGCCCTGCAATGCACATGTACTCAGTTTTGTGTAGGTTTACCTCAAGTATTAATGTAAATTTGCCTCTGTATTAGTTTAACTAGCCTAAAAAAAAACACATCAAAAAAGCAAAAAAATCTTTGCCCTAGAAATTCAGAAACAGTTTTTTAAAAATGGTTTAATAAGCAATGCCAAAATGCACAATATCAACAGACATATTTATGAGCCCAACTGTATGGCAGTTTCTGTGCAATAATTGTAAAGAACATTGTATGTGACTGTACTGGAATATTTTTGTCATATATTGTTCTATACAAAATACCCAGTGTATATAACAAATAATAGACTACTTAGCATATTGTCCTTGCATACGTTATTTAACAAGAACGCACTACTTGAATATATGCTGGATATAGCTCAACGATAAATATTCTAAAGCTAAACATTGTATTCTTTATTTTTCTCGAGCTCTGTTATGCCTGTAAGCGGAGAGCACTTGAGTCTTCTGAAGGCGGTTGTTGAATGCAGGAAGATATGCGTAATAAGGAAAAAGAGATAAACGTCTCCAAATGTAAAGTTTTGTAAATGGAGGAGGACGTACAGATATTATGCGGAAAAACTTTGTAATGCTTCAGTACCACGGATCATTGGTCAGTAAGGATGAATAATTAGACGCGGAGATGGCCAGATGAATGAGGAAGGGCTGTCGTGTGTTCTTCCAGCTGAATCATTTATTGAGGATGATAGCTAGACCTCTTTCAAACTGTATACTCAGCGGTTCTATTCGGAGATCTACACCGCTTTGGAAAAGCATTTCGCCACATTAGAAGTAAGATTCTTGATAACGAAGAACAGAGAGGAATCGAGTTAGGAGTAAAGTTATTATGAGATAACTCAAAGTACATCCAATCAGGGAGAGTATCGAGGAGCTGAAGTGGTTTGAGCATGTATATAGATGCCGGATTGTAAGTGTATGAGGTCCGGTTGGACGGTAAAATACCAGTTACGGGAGTCCATTTATACCGACGAAGTCGAAGAGTTAGGAAATTGTGCGGGATAAGTCGAAGCAAGAGTAAACAGCGGTGCTGAGACGGGATTTGTGGATATGTAAATACCTAGTGTAATAAAATTACAATATTTTTATAAGTTAAAAAAACAAAGTAAAGATACTTAAGTACAGATGTGGGGCTACTTGCACAGTGACTGGTGCCTCTGTTCCAATATTAGAACTAGCCTGCGTATTGGCTTTGTGAACCGCTTTCCAGCTCAGCTCGCTGTGTACTGGGAAAACCATTTCCCGCAAAGTAAATTAGGAACGCGCAACCACCTGACAGCGGTTTCATCGTCAGATCCGCAGCGCACAGTTAAATTTCGTTCATGTTTACATCATTTAACTGTTGCAAAGGAAATACGGACTAGACGAAAAGAACAACAATAAACAGGCAAAAATGTTACAGAAACTTTCTCGCTTGTCTAGAACATTCCGGTTCTGAAGCTTTCGTTAAAATACCGGAAAGTTGACCGAATTTTATCGAAATCGATTCATCAGATTTTGCTTAAAATTTAGCTATTTAGGAAAATTGATAACTGAAGTCAGTGTAGGCTGTCAAATTTTAAAATCCTGTTCGAAATTAAACGGAATAAATCCGACGCAATCAAAGTTATTTTTTGGATTGTAAATTTATTCCCGATCCGTAAAATGTTTTTGTTTAAAATTCACAACACTGTATCTTCTTATACGACTAAAATCTGAAGAACTTACGAAACTAATTTTTTCGGGAATATAGTAACTTTTAACTTCTCATACAGGTCTATGGACTCAGTAAAGTTTTTCAAACCTTTTTTTTTGAAAAAGTAAATAATGATACCGAGATATGACCAGATTTCATCAAAGTTAGGCAGTCAGTTTAGTCTGCAGAGGTGTACACAAACTCACCGACAGATACACATCCAAGTAAAAACCACTTAAGCATTGGACTCGAGAAACCTGTAAATGGACAAACTTCATTTAAAAACCGTAAGATCGATTTTTTGTCACCATACTTTCTTAAGTAAAATGATGGGATCTCATTTTAATACGTGCAATACGCTCAAGTATCATCATATATATTATTTCTCGGTTCGTACAGGCATAAATGAGGTATCTTTAGAAAGATTTTTTTAAACCGGCTTCTGACATTGCAAAACGATTTTGTGCTAAAACTTACTGTTTGTGGAAAATTTCAACACAAAAGACAGTTTTAACTGTCATAGATAAAACAGCGTCATGGATGCGCATGCGCGGCATCACAAATCAGGCAATATTTTGTATATTTTACGAAGCTGACTTATTAATCACGAATAGACAATCCCTTTAAAAATGCCACTTTTTTATATAACGTGCTTAGAACAATTTCAATATTTACTTAAAAGTCATTAAACTTACAGGTTACGTGGCCCAACTGACAGTCCCCTATCCCTTCCCGCCGTACAAGGCGGGACAAGCATTTTGAATACCAAACACATGTTTTGGACACACACACACACACACACACACACACACACACACACACGCGCGCGCGCGCGCGCGAGCGAATATATATACTTGTGATTTTTCCTTCCATCGTGCATTTATCTATTGTTAATACGGACATCATAAAATACGAAGTACAATTAAAATGTCAAAATACATTTGGAGGTTATCAAGTATGCCTTTTTAATTGATTAGACAACAGTTACCTATTAAAATTGCGTTTGCTATCACTATAAACATGTCGCAGGGACGAACACTTCAAAGAGCAGGATTGTGTTTACCAAATGCCGTCTTTACTCATGGACAATTGTATGTAGCCTTTTTAAGGGTAACTAAATCAACTAACATTTTTGTATTTATTAAAGAAAATGAAATACAAAAAGTACAAGAAGATTACATTCTTACATCAAATATCGTTTACAACAAGGTTTTGTAATGCCCTGTAAACAAAGTATTGTAATACCCTATAAAAATTTCTATTAAAAAACAATTATCTGTATTGAAATGTGTATAGGCTACTACAATGACTCATAAATTTGTGATTATTATTTCAAACCTTTTGCTTTTAGATTTATTTTTTTAAATATGTTTCCCTTCCTTCCAACTACCGCCCTCACCCCAACTACTACTCTTATTCAAAAGGCTGTGTTTACTGAAAACTTTCATAGTGCGAAATTTCTCCCGGGCCCCTGGTTTAATTATCGAAACTTGAAGCAATGTTTACTACACGAAGTAGGCCATATAAAAAGTATGGTGATCATAAAAAGTCGATCTTGAGGTATTATCGATATGTCAGATTACAGATCCTATAATCGTGGCAAGCATCTGTTTAGCTCATTTAAATAGTTTAATTGAACGCGAGTGAATTCGTGTAATTGCGTGTGCCGTTTATTTTAGAATGAATGTATGGGCGTGATATCGATTGCGACACGTAAATTGTATTTAGCATTTAGCTAAAGGAACGGAACCATTAGAATGCAACCCGGATTGCAATGCAAAGCGCTCTTGGGCTTTTATCTCGGTACAACACAATTAGCAATTTGATTATTCACGATAACCTATCCTCGCTCCGCCGTATCCAAGCTTGTTACATCAGATACACTCCATATTCATAGTGTAATAATTGTTGCAAAAACATTGCGCAAACTGCCTTACAATCAGTTATTGAATGAAGAGAAATCAGACTAATTTATTAAATTTAGATTTAAATGTGATTTTGGTGGTTGTGTCAGTTTTCAGATCTTCCGATTGCAAAAAAGTATTTTTTTTATCACCGGAAAAAGTAATTGACCGATTTTGATGAAATTTTGCTTATAAATTTGGTTTGGAAATATTTCTGAACCAGACCTTTTGGTAGTTTATTTTTTATTTTCATTAAAAAAATGTTTTGAATCCTTTTTTTTTGGTGAAACAAATTTAACGATCTAGTAATCAGCTCAATAATAATAAATCAGCTGTAGTCAATTACGATCGTTTAGTCCGTTATAAACACCCTAACAAAAAGGTCATTATAGGTTACTGTTTAGCCAATACTTGCGGTTTGGGGAGTGTAAAAAATAGTACATTTTTCAAAAATCGTTTTTAAAAATTTTTATCTACAAATTTTTGTCTTACGTGAACATTTATAAAACGTTAGCCTGTAGCATATTTAAAATTAAAGAAATTTATGGTTTGAAAGTAAATCGAGAAAACCGACAATAACAATTTTTATCATATATGGAAATTTACTTAACTTTTTATAATAAGTTAAGTAACATATTTGCCATCATTTGTGTATATAGGCCTAAAAACAATAGAGTATGGATCAACTCTCTTAAGCCCAGGAAATAAGCCTAGATGTCCAGGACTGTGTTAAAATACCTAAAAAACTAAACAAATGTACAAATTCCCTGAGAGGCCAAAACCGAAATGAATTTTTTTTTTTTTTTTTTTTTTTTTGTGTTTAACGTCCTACTATTGCGCACACTTGGGCTAATGCAGACGATGGGATGATTTACAGCGTATGAAAATGCCAAGCCCTCGCCGGGAATCGAACCCGGGTCCTCGGGGTGAAAGCCTAGTACGCTATCCACTAGGCCACCGAGGCGGCTAACCGAAATGAATAACACATATGATCAGGAAACACATGCTGCCAAGAAAACGAAACGAAACCTGGTCACATGTAAGTCATAGTTTTATTTCTGTTTAAAGAAAGATATTCCACTTTTAATTCTGTTTAAAGTTTTTAATTATTTTAACATATGAGACCGTATGTGAATATAGGCCGGGTGGCCACCAAATGCGGAGTTGAGTTATGCCGAGCGGAGCGATCTAAGTTAGGCATTTGAGAATGAGTGGATTCATTCTTTATACTGTAAAATAGCGAGAAAGTAAAAAGAAATACAGTCATTGAATATAAACGTACTACAATGATAACCCTTAAGAGAGCTTTGTGAGCGCTCGTTGCTGATAGCATCTTAGTTACGACGTGGCATTTGACTAGACCTAGAAACAGTTTTAAAATTTTTAGAATATGTGTGTTTTCAAGCATTTTTTAAATCAAAATACTCTTAACAAGTAAGGGTATTATAAAAAAGTAAGATTATCTCAAAATCGGCTTTAACGATTTCGATTAAAAAATTTCCAATGTCCTTAACTACCTAAACAAAACGTGCGGTTCCAAAAGTATACGGTTTGGAAGCTATTGATAATGAATTTGGCTAATTTTATCAAAATCGGTTTGTCAGACGAATATTTATAACTCAAATCAGTGAAGATAATTTATGATAAAAAAGTTTTAAATTAGTGATTAAATCGAAAAAAATCGAGTCTGGTTTTCCCACTTTACTGTCGTATCTAAAGTGTCCCTTTATTTTAAATTTACAACATTGACTTCAGTTATGTACCTTCATATACGAATTATTTTGAACAAAATCTGATAGCCTGGATTTGATAAATTTGGACATTTTATTGGTGTGCGTGCGCGCGCTCGCGATTCCTGTAAGGATAAAAGCATTGTACTTCTTTTTTCCTGCCCCACATTTCTCACCCTCCTCAATCCATTAGATTTAACGCGTTTGTGGTTCATTAAAAAGTCATAAAACGATTGGATTAATCCACAACCAATTGTACCAATAGCAATATAAAGATACTCCTAGTACTGTATTGCAAAAGAGGCAAATACTTACTCTCCTAAGAATGTGCTGCTGGGTTTTGGAAAAGCGGGGAAATGGTCTTTTAACCGTAATGCATATCCTGAGCAAAATGTTCTTATGTGTAGGGTTACCGTATTCAGGTATATTTTATATATTTACCTGAAAGTAAGACTGCGTCGTTGAATAGTGGCTTTCCAGAAGAGCTTTCCCAACCATCGACTAGTGGAATATTTACTATGGGAACAGGTGCAAGTAATGTTCTGGTGAGAATAGGATGTCTTCACTCAGCCCAGAGGAAATAAGACTATATTGCCAAGGCAGATCATAAGCTCTGTAGAAGTAAAGACTATATCCCAAGGCAACCTCATAAGCCCAGATGTAAGACCATATTGTAAGGGAGACTTAAGTCAGAAAAATAAGACTATATCCCAGGATAGGACGAAAAAAATAAAACCACAAGCTGATACACTGGTCAAAGAGAGTTTGCAAAGAAAAGAACAAGAAGAGATCAAAATAAAAAGTAAAAAAAGCCTAAGAGTAAACAAGCAGATTTTAATGGCAACAAAAAAATCCACTTGTGTGTGATTCGGCTCAGCGTTTATAAGAGATTAGCGCTTTTCAACTGGAAACTCGTCAACGAATAACAATAATAATAAAAAGAAGAAATCTGGAAGAAATCTTCTGATAGTCGTGGCTAAAAAACAAAGCATTTCCAGACTTATGTTTATTTAGATGTTTTTCATTGCTTTCTCTGTATTTCCTGAAATTTTATAGAATTTTCAAGAACTCAAAATTTGTTTCACTGTCCCGGCGTTATGATCCGGATTTGTAGAATCCGGACTAATTTATTGTCTTATCATGATACAAATAGCTTATTTTCAAATTGTAATTCGCTATCAACAACTGAGAATATCCAGAAGACTAAAGGTCCTTCCTGAAGCTAATGTGACTATTGGTCCATACAATTACAAAAGGAATCTCTTACGAAACACTTCTGCATTCACCGATCCGGCGAAACAGTCTAAAGGCACGTATTTTAAAGTTAGTTCAATATATTTTGGTAATTCACTAGAATCTGCATAATAGTACATTTTTATGGTACGAAATTTGAAGTAATAATAAATTTGAGACTAATTCGACAGAGTACAAACCCTAACGGTTTAATGTAACCGAAAAATGAATAGCATATCACAGATATGTTTGGTAATAAAACTGAACCTTGTGGGAAAGTGGATGTAGTGCATGATCATTAATCTTTGAGGTATTTAATTCTTGTCGCATCACATTGATTAAACACAAATTATATTGGCGGCTTAAAAAGAAAATGGATGCCACCATCTTCTGCGATCCTCATACCTCTTCGCAGGAATTTAATATACTCTTCATCGAAACAGGCATGTATTAATAGGATTACAAGTTGGCTCAGCTTTTCGTTGACAATTAATTGGCGTCATTTCATTCTTCCTGCCTTCTTCTCCTCTTCATTCTTTCTCTCATCTCACTAATTACGTAATATTACGTTTTCAAACTGTTCTTCCGTTTTTACTTTATCGCTATACGAAATATATAAAAAAATAATTGCGGAAAGCAAGTGTCTTGCTGATGTGATGGAAGCGATTTTCAGAAAAGTAACAATATGCCAATATTTTTTTTAAAAAAATCAGATTTCATCCCTATAACCAGCAGTGAAATCAGCAAAAATTAGAATTTTCAGATTTCATTAAAAAAGTGAATCCTGACTTTTTCCAAACCTATGTTTATTTAGACGTTTTTCATTGCTTTCTCTATATTTCCTGAAATTTTATAGAATTTTCAAGAACTCAAAATTTGTTCCACGGTCCCGGCATTACGGTCAGGATCTGGGTCTTATTATGATACCAATAGCTTATTTTCAAATGGAAATATGTGTATTTAATATATTTATTTTATATATTTAATTATTGTCAGTAATATATCGTAGTAGTTTAAAATAGTGTTTACTAGATTGCTATAATAAGAAAAAGAAAAAAATATATTTAATTAATATTAATATATTAAAATATTTTCAGTGGAATTTAAAAAAATTATTGTGAATTAACGCCAATTATAAAGGTTAATCCAGAGAAGTGTAGGTAAAAAAGTTATGATTTTTGACATTTGAACAGATTTTGATAAAAACAAACTTGTCCAAGCTTTCGGTGCAAATCATATCGCCATAAATTACCGGATTAAACTTTTTTTGACTTAGAATTTCTTAAGGAAAAAAGAAACAATGGCTAACAATGGTTGATAGTTTAAATACAAATGGGATTTGTTTTAACAAAATTAGTAGAAATGCCTTCTTGATATATGAAGCGTATAATGTTATATATACAGATGTAAGAAGATTAAAATTAAGTATAATGTATTTTTATTTTAACAACTGTAACAAAATAACTATTTTAATAAGTATGAACAAATTTTAAATCAAATTTTAAATTATAAATTAGAAAATGTACCAAGTATAAAGTATCGTGTATTGTAGATAAAATATGCACCTTAATAGGTGTACAATATGTAGCTACAATATTGTATACTAATATGATTTGACGAACCAGTAGCGACTAAATTTTGAGGTATTGAACCAACTAGAGATTAAAAAAATAAGCATTGTTATCTGCCTTGATCAAAGTGGCTTACATACTGGTTAGGCTGCTGCGTCTCTGAATTGCGTGCCTCAAAGTCGAAGGTTCGAGTCTGCAGTAAGATTTACTGTTTCCGTTAACAACGTTCCCTCATTCTCATTAGTGTTTGACTCTGTTTAATGCTAATGCGGTTTATGCTCTGTTTAATCAAGAGCACAGAAAATGTACGACGCCTAAAAAAGGAAAAAGGCACTCACATTTTTGGAAATTATTGTGTAAATTTTATTGTAATCAGTTGCAAGTATGTTGGTTACCTACCGCATCAGTAACTTGGGAAATTAAGAATTTGTGTGTATTACCAAATAAAAATTAAACTGATTTTCAAATCATATGCTTATGATTAGGATTATAATTAATTATAATTATAATTATAATTATAATTATAATTATTAATTTATTTTAAGTAAATTAAATATTGAATGTTAAATGATAATTAAATGGTAAACCTATATATAAGCATATGATTTCATTATTGTAACACAGCCACCGGACCACATATTCAAATGATTAGGATTATAACCTATTCTTCCCGTCAGTGGTCTGTCAACTCACCTCATAAAATCTACCGCGGTTTCGGAATGTAACGACGTACGAGTCGCGTGTGTAGCTTGGCCAAGCCGAATTTCATGGTGAATATTTTAAATGTGTAATTGTGCTCAGTGTTTGTGATGTATGTTTTAATGTTTTGTTTGACTTTGTGACGACCTCGACAGAGGGATTTAACATTTTGTATGGCCTGAAGATGAAACTATAAAGTTTCGAAACCGCGGTAGCCTTTATGAGGTGAGTTGACAGACCACTGACGGGAAGAATAGGTATATAATCCTAATCATTTGACTATGTGGTCCGGTGGCTGTGTTACAGTAATGAAATCATATGCTTATATATAGGTTTACCACTTAATTATCATTTAACATTCAATATTTAATTTACTTAAAATAAATATTGCAAATATTTATTTACAGGTTACAAGCTAACAAACAGTTACTTAATAAAATTCTTATTATTTCCAAAACATGAATTGATTTAAAAATACAATTAATTCCTTTCTAATTACATACCTCACATTAACAATTTCACATTGTACCAACTGCCTTTTAATTAATTATAAGTGATAAATGTTTAATATCTTAGTGTTTTAAAGTTCCTTAATTGGGATTTTTGAATTTTCCGGGTTTCTATTTATTTATAAATTTATTAACTAATTTTATCTTGCTTGAATTTGAACTCACCAAATCTTTGTTCTGCACATACATTTGTAAACTATACTGAGAGGTGTCAAGTAGAATCCGATTTGGTGAAAGTAGGCTGCTAGGTCCTTCTATGACTACACACGTCGATAGATTATGCTTAATCACAATTAAAAATAACGACAGAAGCACTCTTGGCTGTATTTTTATATTTATTTTTGTTATTAATGAAGAAAGCACTTTTGGCTTTATATAAAAAGTTTCTAACAGACACTACACTGCACTTGTTGATTTGGTTGCCGACGCTCCTCTTCAGTGTCATAATGATATAAAGCCTTAAATTCCATAATCGTTGCTCCGTTATGTTGTAGTCTGCGGGAAAAATAGTTCGGGCGACCACCAGGTCTTGTTAAGAGTTAACCGGATCCCTCCTATTTACTCCCGAGCAAGTTGTGGTGTCTGAGTAGTTGGTCCGGGTGTTGGTAGGTTGCTGGATAGTCGTGTTGTGAGTGTTCCTCCTCGATTTTCTGCCGAGCAACTATTTTCGACCTGTATTTACTCTTAAAATCCGGCGGGCACCATAATTTCTCAGAATTCCATTCTTAAAACAACTAGAGAAAGCACAAATCAGAATGAAGCTTTTGTACACGAGAGATGCGATATGATGCTCCGGCAGTATGCCTGGGCAGAAGCGTGTTAGTATAGTATATTATAAACCCGAGATACGTGTGCACTGCGAACCAATCGGAAATAAGTTTTGGTTGACGGCAGTGAATTAGGTTTCGTAGGCTAAGGCCCTTTCAATCCGAGAAAGAAATACGGGGATTTTAGCGTGGTATTAGTAAACGGAACTAGGTTGTGTAACTCAGTTCCTTTGTTTAGGTGATGACAGTTACAGCTTTTCGGCCTCCGACTTCTCCACGAACCAATCGTAGCCCCCGATGTTAGCTTTTTAAAACTCTATCCGTCTTCAACATCGAGTCTCTTTAGTTTTCCCAAGTCGGCGATTACTTTGAATATGGTCATGTAAAATATTCCTGACAAGCCTTTATTAAATTTTTTTAAACATCTAATTATCTGTCCTACCTTCTGGTTTTTCCAAACATTTTACCATTTTGAAAGTTACAAAAATGGTGCCTAGGTTAATAATATAGCTAGATATGTGTATAAACACATATTTACATATATATATATATATATATATATATATATATATATATATATATATATATAAATTAACGTCGCCAATTAATAGTCGCCAATTAATAGACATTTCTGATTCTAAAATAAAAACAATTTGTAGGACAGAAGTTGAAATAATGGTGGGTTTTCACTTGCATTGCTGTGCTAGGGTTGATGCTGTGTGGTTTAGCATTAGGCCTATATTGCTTTTGCTATATCAAGCTAATATATGCACGCTATTACAAAGTACAGCTGTGCAGGTTTAGTGCTATTTGATTTGACCAGTAGAGCGTTCGACACTGCACCAGCACAGCACCGGTCCAGCACTACAGGAGACATTCTTAATGCACGTGTTCAGTTCATTCTTTGTCAGTTCTTTTGTCGACCAAACTATTTGATTTGACCAGTAGAGCGTTCGACACTGCACCAGCACAGCACCGGTCCAGCACTACAGGAGACATTCTTAATGCACGTGTTCAGTTCATTCTTTGTCAGTTCTTTTGTCGACCAAGCTATTTGATTTGACCAGTAGAGCGTTCGACACTGCACCAGCACAGCACCGGTCCAGCACTACAGGAGACATTCTTAATGCACGTGTTCAGTTCATTCTTTGTCAGTTCTTTTGTCGACCAAGCTATTTGATTTGACCAGTAGAGCGTTCGACACTGCACCAGCACAGCACCGGTCCAGCACTACAGGAGACATTCTTAATGCACGTGTTCAGTTCATTCTTTGTCAGTTCTTTTGTCGACCAAGCTATTTGATTTGACCAGTAGAGCGTTCGACACTGCACCAGCACAGCACCGGTCCAGCACTACAGGAGACATTCTTAATGCACGTGTTCAGTTCATTCTTTGTCAGTTCTTTTGTCGACCAAGCTATTTGATTTGACCAGTAGAGCGTTCGACACTGCACCAGCACAGCACCGGTCCAGCACTACAGGAGACATTCTTAATGCACGTGTTCAGTTCATTCTTTGTCAGTTCTTTTGTCGACCAAGCTATTTGATTTGACCAGTAGAGCGTTCGACACTGCACCAGCACAGCACCGGTCCAGCACTACAGGAGACATTCTTAATGCACGTGTTCAGTTCATTCTTTGTCAGTTCTTTTGTCGACCAAGCTGTTTGATTTGACCAGTAGAGCGTTCGACACTGCACCAGCACAGCACCGGTCCAGCACTACAGGAGACATTCTTAATGCACGTGTTCAGTTCATTCTTTGTCAGTTCTTTTGTCGACCAAGTTGTTATTTGTTGTTTTTAAGGGAAAATGGATGAACAATTGCTGATTGGGTTATTGGAAGACAAGCAGTGTTTATATAACCTGCATGCAAAATATGATAACAGTAGTGACGTAAAAAGAAAATATATGGAAGATATTGTTTCTAAATTAAACTCTTCTACAAAAGTATTCTAAAAGAAAATATAACCCACAAGCAAAAAAACATCTTCCAATCGATTCATTCCAACTGAAGAGAAAAGTTTACTTGCTAAACAGTTAAACTGAAACAGCACAATGCTAACAGTGTTAGCAGATCAGAAAGTGCTCGGCACCGGCACAGCACTAAAAGTGTATTGTGTGTTATAATATTATTGAAATGAAACATAATATATTTATACAATTTTTTTTTGACTGTTAGGCGTACATCTAATTTAGTGAAATATTATAATATATACATTTTATTATATATATATATATATATATATATATATATATATATATATATATATATATATATATATATATATATATATATATATAAGCCGCCTCGGTGGCCTAGTGGATAGCGTACTGGACTTTCACTCCGAGGACCCGGGTTCGATTCCCGACCAGGGCTTGGCATTTTCACACGCTATAAATCATCCCATCGTCTGCATTAGCCCAAGTGTGCACAATAGTCGGACGTTAAACACAAATATATATATATATATGAATGACGGTTCCAAGGCAAATTCAAATCCAAGCGAACGATCCAAACATCTGACGAAAAAAGAAAAGCAAGATCACAACGAATTAAGCAATACTGGGCTACGAGGAAGGCACGGAACATTAAAAAGTGGTTGATTTAGCGTACCCCAAGGTTGGGTGAAACAAATAAAGAGATAATTCATATATATATATATATATTCAGATTTCAAGTAATTTGCTGCTATTAATTTTTTTTACAAAAGCAACAATTTGCTGGTGAGGTGTAAGGTAGGCTACATCTCGCCGGTGGGGGCGGAGCTATTGCGTGATCGTTAATCTTGTGGGTATTTAACTCCCGCCGCGCGACATTGATTAAACACAAATTTTACTGCAGCGTACAAAATAAATGAGGCAAAGGAGGTACGAAAGAAGCCCTAAAACATCCGAACAAAACCAGAGGGTCAGCAACTACGACTTAAATAATGTTCGTTTCTTTCCCGATTTACACGTGAATCGTAATTTTTTCTGTTTTTATTTTTGCTTTTAATTTGACCTTCAGCAATGCGTATTTATGTAGTTTGATTGAATTCGTAAAAACGATTTTGATAAAATCATTTTTTTCTCAGTTAAGGAAGGAATTCTTATATTAACAGGCTTGAAAACTGAATCTTTTTACAATTTAAAAATGATACCAACGATTTGACTTATTTATACAGGCGCTTCGTAAATCCAGTCAGCGACGCAAAACCTCCGTAAAGTCCAGAAAATCAAATCGAATCTTTTAAAAATAAAGGCTAATTTGAAACTTTAAAAAAAATCATAACTTCGTAAAACGAAAATTAAACTTACGGGAATGAATAAGGGGAGGGGTAAGTTTCTTACTTTCAGTGAAATTGAAAACATTTAATTTAATTTATCTTATCGCTATTTACGATGGGTATATCAGATTTTCGAAAAGAGATACATTTTTACGGAGTTTTATAAAGTTTTATAAGTTTATAAAATGCACTTCTGTCATTACAGAATGCTTCAATTGAAAAGAAAAACAAGAGAAAATAACAAAGCAAGCTAAGGATAATGTGAATATACTGAGGCAAGACATTAAGTACAGACAGCGCTGCTAAAACGTAATACGCATGCTGGAGCTAATAGTACGTGTTGAAGTACTGTATTATTGTGCTTACCAACTGTGTTATTGTCTGAGTACTGTTTACGTAATGCTACATCAATTACATAAAGCTTGTGTTTCGCCTCTAAACTTCTCAACTGGAGGAATTATTATTTGTATAAACAGCTTGCAGTACTTTGTATGCAGTAATGAAATCTTTATATATATATATATATATATATATATATATATATATATATATATACACAAGCGAGACGCTAGCACTCCACACAAAAGCTACCATGGAGGGTATTTTGAAGGAAGAACGCAAAATCTTGAGGAAGATCCTTGGCACGAGATTAACAGAAGATGGATACAGGTTGCACTCCCGGAAGACCACAGAGAAGATATCGAACCTGGCAGCAGATATCAGAAGAAGGAGGCTTCGGTTCTATGGACACATCAGTAGTATCCCAACAACGAGACTTGCCAACAGAATCCTTAAGTATATACAAGGTGTCAAATCAACAACGTCGTGGATCGCACAAGTCAGAATAGACCTACATGACGCAGGAATAGACTCAACAGATGTTGAAGATAGACACGCATACTGGAGAAAGATGCTCGGTTGGAAGGTCCCAGAGAATGAAATCCCAAAGAGAGCAGGGGTAAAATGGACGGAGGAGCGGAAGAGGATCCATGAGGACAGGATGAGGGAGGTGTGGAGGATTAGAAGGAACAAGACATGAGTCGGAGTGCTTTGCGTGATCCAACAGGGTCTATGCGCAAAAATAATAATATAATATATATATATATATATATATATATATATATATATATATATATATATATATATATATATATATATATATATGGTTAGTATGTTAAGTTCTTGGATACTGTTTCAATTTGATTAAAGACTGAGTAAAATATAAAATATTTAACGAAAACATTCAGTAAACGTTATGTTTAGTGATTTAACCAACTGCCACCAGTTGGAGACACATCTGTTTTTCTTTTATGATACTGTAAACATCTATTCATCCGTTAGAAATATACCGTGGCAACCTTTCAGAAGGTAATTAGCTGACTGGAATAATGCTTGAAAAGGATGGTGCCATTGTTTGCTCCTGCAGTTCAGGATTCCTAAAGGGAAGATAACCTCGGAAGACAATGCAATGTTTAGAAGCATGGGAAATGTTAATTATAAGACTGTAGTAAATAATTCAGAACGAATAATGCATCACTTTAAATCTAACGAAGTTCTTGCCTTTATTTAATAAACAAGAGGCAAATTATTATTTAATGCCAAGCAACTGATGTTGGAAACACTGCAAACTCAGTCAAAACGCCCTCATTAATGAATTAGCAACACCTATACCTCACAACTTCAATAAAGTGCATTACGACTACTAACGTAAACGTAAATAAGGATAAGCACATGCCACAAGTTGTACCGAATATAGACCTAGTGGAAGTAACGTGCATTAGACTTATTTTTGTAAAATATCTCGTAAAATAATCGAGAAATACTTCTCAAGTGGCAATTTTAAGAATGTCTTTAATTTCTGTGTAAGGTAAACCAATTTATAAAAGCCAAAGTAAACATTAAACAAATATTCAACTGTCTAGATTATTAAGATGAAATAAAATTATCTGTCTAATGCAGTTGAGTAACTTCAAAAAGTAATATTTGGTGACCATTGTAAACTGGTATTACCAGCTGATATTAATTATTTAGAGTAATAGTTACGGAAACGGACACTGGCAGCATCATTTTCAAACAGACGTTATGAGTTGGACTCAAAGCCGATTAAAACTTCTATTGACCTATGGTCAAAGGATTCAGCAGAGGTGTTGAAAGGTCATAGAAACAGCACAGAGCACGAAAATGTATAAGTTGTTGAGCATTCAGTAACTCTACGCAGTTAAATTATTCAGTCGAACTAAGTATGGCGGTGAATCGAAATACCCGAAAGTAACAGGAATGTTTTGATTCGAAAAGTTGTTATCAGATGCCCTCGATGTTAAAAGTTTGTTCAAACAAAGAAATGTTAGTAATTTACTGCAAAAATGTGTGTTTCAAATATATAGTAAAGAGAACGATGGACATTAAAAAAATGTTCTAAAAAGATCATCTTGAAACAGAAATAAGCTACTTAGTAATTTGTCAGCACTGTCAAAACATTAGAAAATGAAAGTGGATTAAAAGCAAGACGAAATTATTGAAAAATGTGTTTGGCCAGCGAATATATAACGTAATAATTTTCACTCCTTGCAGTCAATAAATTGAAATGAAAAAGTATAAAAACTACATGTGCGAAACCCGGGGAATTACCGACAGAAGCGAAGCTTTTGTTAATGATATTTTTTCTGAATGTATAATTTGAAGATATGTTTACGAATATTTTGTTTTGATTAAACAAATAAATACGTGAACCTAGCTTAGATATTATTTACTGTAGTTATAGTAAAAGATCAGTTGCTTTATATTAATTCGCAACGATCAGCTGATTTCACTGTACAGTTGTTAGCTACAATAAGTTTAAGGTTATGTTGTTAAAAACTAGCAAAACTGTTATAAACGTTTATATTAATTTCGAATGTATTATAAACGGTTACAACGTGCGCGTGTTCTTCAACTAAGGAAAAATAGCGAAACCAAAGCAACACAACGTTTTCGTATAATTCACGTGTACTGCTGTCGAAAAGGAGGAAGAAATAGAGACGAAATTCGTTTGCGCGTTCGTTCCGTATTTCCGTTACATTCTTATGTTCGATATACGTTTTTTTCTATTCACTTCTCTCGTCGAAGCTAACATTAGAAGCTTCTCTTCAAAAGTTTGATGAAAAAATAAAACAAATTATATAACAAACACAAATCGAAGATTTAGTTTTTTGTTTGTTTTTTTTTGTTTTTGTTTTTTTTTGTGTTTAACGTCCGACTATTGTACACACTTGGGCTAATGCAGACGGTGGGATGATTTATAGCGTATGAAAATGCCAAGCCCTGGCCGGGAATCGAACCCGGGTCCTCGGGGTAAAAGCCCAGTACGCTATCAACTAGGCCACCGAGGCCACCACGATTTAAAACACCAATTTATAATATACCTGCTCAACCTGAATCTGACGAAAGATGGGATGCAGATACCAATAACCCTGCATGTTCTGTTACAACCGCCCTTCAACTTGCAGTGCGAAATCTAAGAAGTATTAAAGAATTATTAACCAGTGTGTATAATTTGTAAATTATAAATATGCTTATTTACACTATGGGAAATGGAATAAATATAGGGTGGGAGTAGCAAAAAACTAAATGGGATTCAAATCATATTGTTTTCATCATATCTTTGTAGTGTATAGAAATATTGCGTATTTTTGCTGTTCTTAAAAAAATCGATTTTATGCTTTGAAGTTCAAGTTTTCTTTCACCATTTTGGCAACAATAATAACATTTTTAGAAAGGTGAGAAATGTTTTAATAAACTGTGTTTTTGTGCCTAATAATGTGTCCAATGGTCGTTATAGGTCTCCGTAATAGTAAATTGTAACAGTAATTCTCACCATTGTTACAGGGCATCCAATACCTCGGCAGAGTGAGGTACAGTACAATTTTGTACCAAAATTACTTGATTGCATCCACTTAAAAAAATCGATTTTATGCTTTGAATTTCAAGTTTTCTTTCACCATTTTGGCAACAATAATAACATTTTTAGAAAGGCGAGAAATGTTTTAATAAACTGTGTTTTTGTGCCTAATAATGTGTCCAATGGTCGTTAAAGGTCTACGTAATAGTAAGTTGTAACAGTAATTCTCACCATTGTTACAGGACATACAATACCTCGGCAGAGTGAGGTACAGTATAATTTTGTACCAAAATTACTTGATTGCATCCACTTAAAAAAATCGATTTTATGCTTTGAATTTCAAGTTTTCTTTCACCATTTTGGCAACAATAATAACATTTTTAGAAAGGCGAGAAATGTTTTAATAAACTGTGTTTTTGTGCCTAATAATGTGTCCAATGGTCGTTATAGGTCTCCGTAATAGTAAATTGTAACAGTAATTCTCACCATTGTTACAGGGCATCCAATACCTCGGCAGAGTGAGGTACAGTACAATTTTGTACCAAAATTACGTGATTGCATACACTTAAAAAAACCACATTTTCCTGGCGCCTTATTTCTTTCCGTCAATTTCCAGCAGAGAACATAAACACTGAAAAGTTACAAAAATAAGAGTAGGATTCCGGCCACTATATCCCAAAACATGGCGGCCACTGATGTATATATATATAGGCACACAGCGGTGTCGCTGACATGATGGAAGCTATATACGCGCACGCAGCTGTGATGGAGGCGCAGACAGGTGTCTCGCTGACGTGATGGAAGCGAAATTCACATGTTTTGTGCGTGTTGACCTCACGCTGTCTTCATGGAACAGCCCCTGCCCGTAATCAGGGTACTCGCCCGGTCCATCGTTGCCTACATCGTCGGTACGTACCCGCCGCCATCGTGTTAAGTGCCTAGCCCGACCCGAGCCGGTGGATAGTGTGTTATATAAACATGTAAAGTACTTCATTCTATGGCAGCCGCCGCCATCGTGTTACGTACCCGAGCCGCCGGTGGATATTAATTAATCGAAAAAAAGTTGCGCCTTTCTGGCGGGGCTCGAACCGGGGACTTTGCGCGTGTGAGGCGCACGCTATGACCACTGTACCACGCGGGAGAGTCTTGGGAAATTAGTGCGATTCGAGATATATGAAACGTAACGATTTTGCCCGATCGCCATCGTGGTACGTGCCTAGCCAGCCCTGAGACGGTGGATAGTGCGTTATATAAACATATAAAGTACTTCATTCTATGGCTGCCGCCGCCATCGTGTTACGTGCCCGGGGCCTGTGGATAGCGCGTTATATAAACATATATAGTACTCCAATCTATGGCCGCCGCAGCCGCCGTCATCGTGTTACGTGCCCCGGACCTGTGGATAGTGCGTTATATAAACGTATAAAGTACTTCATTCTATGGCCGCCGCCATCGTGTTACGTGCCCCGGGCCTGTGGATGGTGCGTTATATAAACATACAAAGTAAGTCTATCTATGACCACCTCTCTCTCTCTCTCTCTCTCTCTCTAGCTACCGCCGCCATCGTGTTACGTGCCCCGGGCCTGTGGATGGTGCGTTATATAAACATATAAAGAATGTCAATCTATGACCTCTCTCTCTCTCTCTCTCTCTCTCTCTCTCTCTCTCTCTCTCTCTCTCTCTCTCTCTCTCTCTCTCTCTCTCTCTCTCGTCTTACGTGAAAAATAAGGAAAAAGAAACAAAGATGTAAACATAAAATTGTATTTGTTTTATTGTAAATACCGTTTGCTTGCAAAACAAACAAAAAGACACTAAAATACATGAGATATAGTGGAATTATGGTAAATATTGAGTTAATGGAAAAAGATTTACAAATCAGTTACAAGGTACAAATAAAAAAATAATGAACAGATAAAAAAATACAGATTTCGCGCACAACGTAATGTTATACAGTTAGGAAACATAACAATGCATCACAAATGTTTTCTTTTCATGTGCTCAAATAGTTAAAAATACAATTTCTGAACGTCCACAATAAATGTACGACAAACTGGGCAACGTTGTAAATGATTCGAGCATTCACCACACAAAACATGTCCACATGGGAGTAAAGCGGTGTCTTGAGGCTGGTCTAGGCAAACAGGGCAATGAGACGGCAAACGACGTGGATTACAACCCTCAGTTCTCGGTAAAATGAAAGCAGTTTGTATGTCCACAGGACGCGGTCCATGACGGTTCAGTCTGTCAAATCCTACAGAGAAGGAACGGCTGAGTTCAAACGCAGCTAGTCTGTAGTTCTGTACGGCAAATAGGCGATCTGTACTGTATGGAGAACACCTAGAAACCATTTCTAAATCGTCGAATGCTGTGCGTAAATTCTCCACAGTGTCACGAATCACATTCAATGTGACTGGTGTAGGAGGGAGATCATCCTCTGTGTATTCTCTGAAACATCGACGACACTAAAAACAAAACAAAAAAAACATAATTAATTTATATATTAGTTTGAAAATAAAGGTATTATTGTGTTCCCATTTTCCCAAAAAAATACTTACAGAAACTCTCAACCTATATCGCTGATTGAAGGAAATATAACGAGACATAAATCCTGGTGAGGTCAGTCGTCCGCGCCGAAAGTGTCTAAAGCCGCTCTCACTAACCGACCCTGGTACATCCAAAAATACAAAGGTGGATGCCGAGGAACTCACAGAAGGGTTGGGAGACGGTTGATCAGCCTGTCTATCAGCAGAAGCAGCAGCAGCAGGAGGAGATTGATCAGTTTGTCGATCAGCAGGAGAAGACTAATAAAAAAAAATTTTTTTTGAAAAATGTTCTTTCAAAATATTAGAAAAGAGATATAAATATGTGTATATATATATATATATATCATACTTACAGGTGGTCTACTTTGGTTCTCCATCGAATTAGTTTGTAGAAAATACTTTTAATGGTAACCTGTACTGTGCCGTGTATACTTTAATAAAAGAAAAAAACGTTTTTTTTTAAAAAAAGAAAAAAATAAACCATTGCACAAAGTCTATTCCTTCCTGTTCCATGTGTAGGAAAAGAGGACGGTAGTCATGACGTAGCCGACGGTGTAACGTTTCCGCATTTATCCGATTGAAAGTAGGTAAAGTAAGGCGCCCCAAAAATTCTAACATAAAATCAGCCGACAGTACTTGATGTAGAAAAATTTCTTCCAAGTCGAGAAAATATTGAAACTCTCTTATAAAAGCTTCCGATAATGTCTGAAATACGGATATACGCTGCCAGAATACGCGATCTCGAAACTCGCGAATAAAAGATTCCGATAAAGTCTGTCGCTTAGAAATTTCAAACCAGTCTACTCTATCAGCAAAATCTCTTATAAAACATTCAGATAGACGCTGAAAAATACTGACATTCGTCCAATGTAAGAACGAATGAAACTCTCGTAAAGTATTTTCGGAAAATAGTTGGTGCTTGCACATTTCAGACCAATCTATTTCGTGTTTAAAATCACGTATGAAATTGTTCGACAAATTTTGAAATTTAGCTACACCAGTCCAATTGACAAAAGTGCTGTATTGTCTAAGAAAACACTCGCTTAGCGCCCGATTCGAACATAGTTCATACCAGTTTACGTATTCCTTATATCGGATAATTTTTTCAATGGGGAAGTACCTACATCGCGATATATAGGCCCAGTGTAATAAAGAAAACAAATCAAAAAAACGTTCGGATATGTAGTGCCCGTACGTACGTAAAATGACACACGCGAAATCGTCATCGCCTCTTGTTATAGCTACTAAAAAAATATTGTCTATCTGATTTACAGCGATAGCAAATTCCATCTGATCCTTTTTGTCCAAATATGATAATATTTTTCGGAAAATAGGCGGATATTGGAAAACGTGCGTCATTGTAAGAAAACAATCAGCAACAGAATCTGTACAACAAATAAACAAAATAAAAATTACTAAAAAGTGTGCCTAAGACCTGCTTTCTTTTTTTATTATTGTTATCCGAATTATATACATATAGCTATAAGTTCTAATATCGCCTCAAATCGGAAAAAAAATATTTTGAAAAAAAACATATCACTAACCTAATATTTACCACAATTCAAAAAAAATGACTGGATACGTAAAGTTACAGTTTGCCCAACATGAGCGATCACAGTCATCATTTTACCGATTAATTGATCTAACTCTGATAAGGAAAACTTATCAGCGTATCGTTTAGGAAGAAACGCGCTATTCAAGTCGCCGTTTTCGTTTTTAAATTCAATCAAAAGAGACGTTCCAAATTTTGTCGGTACCCGTTTCACACCTAGTATAGGAAACGGAGTACCAATATTTAACGAACTAATAGGCACCGTGACTATCGGATTAACGTTATTAAAACGTTCGATCAGATTAGAACAGGAAGAACTACTTTGAGGATGACGATGTCATACTTACAGATTTTTTTTTAAAAAAAATAACGTAAACTAAACACAAGCGCGCACACACGACACAGCTAGGCGAACTGAAAAACGTACAATGACAGGGGTAGATTTTAATTCGAGTATATATAGGGAAACCAGAACACGCAGCGCTTATACACAATGTATCCAGCCTTAACGCCAAAGTGAATGACCTTGCCCGTAATACGAAGCCTGAATGTGCGGTTAACATATGGTGATTCGTGATATTGCTTCAACGCTGGAGTGATGCAAATGCACCAGCCTAGTAGGTTTTACATTTGACACGTGCAGTTTATAAAGTGAAGGTCAACCAACGCTACCGTGGCATGATGAAATAAACAATTGTGTTATAAATACGGGCGTAACAAGGGCGTCAAACCCATTTGCCTTTTGCGCTAGACACTGGAATGATCGCAGCTCGTAAGTTGTATTCTATTCTGTCTGTTGTTATCTCTCTCTCTCATTGCTTGTGTGTTTGTATTAATTATAAGTTTTGTAAAAGAATAATTTTTTATATAATAGCTAATAACATTACTTACTAAAGAATAACTTTTTAATAATAATAAACACTATCTCTGTACTTTAAAAATAATTGTCTAAATAATAAACACTATTACTGTCATAAAATAATAAAGTTTTATGTACTAGGTAAACAAGATCTTTTTCGAAAGAATAACGTTTACTAAATAATAATTTTCTTTTATATAATAGGTAAACACTACTGTTTTTTTTTTTTCGAAAAAATTAAAGTCTATTAAATAATATTTTTCTTTTTTTGTATAATAAACAGTACCGATTTTTTTTTCTAATAATGGCCGCTTTTATAGTGTCCAAAGTGTCGACGTATGTGAAAAAGTTTCGTCTGCACGGGACCAAAGTGACGTTTAAATTCAATCGGCCGCCTTCAGACGCTGACGAGATTCAATGGGTCAAACAAGGTCTGACAGAACTCGTGGACGTTATGACAAAAGACGCTACCGAGGAAGATCGTTTGGGTTTCACTCTGACCAGCTTGAATTTTAAAAATCGCGAACCCGGTTACGTAGCTTTTAGACCGGCAACGGAAGTGACCGCTGACGTCCTCTGAAATATTTTCGGCGGCATAATTCAAAGCAACGCCGAAACGTTCACTACCAGTGACGTTTTCAAAGTGGATTGCACCAAAGTGAACGTTCCACTGGGTCGCGGCCGCGTTAGACCGGGGCTCTTCAATAACTTTGCCGAAGAGTGTAAAGCTAGAAGGGGGATCGTGGTGATTAAGAACAACGATTCACTGTGCCTGCCGTGCTCACTGGTAGTGGGAAAAGCGCGTGCGGACAAAGACCGAGACTACAAGGCCATCATACAAAATAGGCGAAAAAGACAGACCATCGCGGCCCGCCAACTGATGATCGACGCAGGTGTGGACATAGGGGATGCGGGGGCAGGGGTGGTAGAATTACAGCGGTTCCAAACATTCCTGACCGATTATAAAATCACCGTCTACAATTACGACAGCCGCGGTCGTAGCGTGTACTTTGAGGGCGACGCCCTGAACGCGCAGTACACTATAAACCTGATGTTTCACAACGGTCACTACAATACGATCACTAGCTTAACGGCTGCTTTCGCCTGCAATTATTATTGTGTAACTTGCCACACCCCTTACAAATGCCGAGACGAGCACAGATGCCAGGCGCGGTGCAACGCTTGTAAGCGGACGCCGCCGTGCGTAAAGGACGACAGCGCTATCCATTGCAGCGATTGCAACAGATATTTTAAAAATAAAATTGTTTTATCGCCCACAAAGGTTATGTCTGTCAGTCTGTACAGGAATGCGCGAAATGTAACAAACTGATTATAACTAAAAAACGGAAAACCGAGCACGTTTGCGGTGAAATTTATTGCAAGGTGTGCAAAGACTATAAGCAGTCGGACCACCAATGCTACATGACGGTCGACACTCGTAAGCCTATGATCAGAGACTTCCTGTTCGTATTTTTCGACTTCGAGACGCGCCAAGACGAAGTTCTGGACACGGCTCGCGTACACCGAGTCACCTTGTGCGTGTCCAAACAGTATTGCTGGGAGTGTATGATACGCTTGACGCAAGACTGCCCCCACTGCGGTACCAGAACGCGCGTTTTCCAAAAAGATCCGGTCCGCAGGTTCATGTCCTACGTCATGGACGTGCGCAAGACGTACAAAAAAGTGTGCGTCATCGCGCACAACGGTCAAGCGTTCGACCACCAATTTATTTTCAAGTACGTGCTCGAAGAGACGAAATTCACGCCGAAACTCATAACGCGCGGCTCCAAGGTCATCCTCATGGAGTTGGATAACGTGAAATTCATCGACTCTCTAAATTACATGCCTATGGCCCTTTCGAAACTCCCCAAAGCGTTCGATCTGCCGCCGGAAAGCAAAAAAGGCTATTTTCCCCACCTGTTCAACACTCTGGCCAATCAAAATTACGTAGGTCCCATGCCCGGCCGCGAGTACTACTGCCCCGACTCCATGTTCGACAAGAACCACAAGGAGTTTTCCAAATGGTACGACGAACAGGTGCGCAACGAATACGTGTTCGATTTTCAAAAAGAGATTTTCGAATACTGTTATTCGGACGTGGATATACTGGCGCAAGCGTGCATAAAGTTCCGCGCTTCGTTTCTGCAGGAATGCAAAGTGGACCCTTTCCTGGAAGCCGTGACCATCGCCAGCGCGTGCAACGTGGCGTTCAGACGTAACTTTCTGAAGGCCGACACCATAGGCATAGTTCCGAAAAACGGCTACCGTTTGGCCGACAAACAGTCGCTCGCCGCTCTGCAATGGTTGGCCTCGGTAGAGGAAAAGGAGCGGGAGCGGACCGCCGAAGACGACGACTACCGTTTGGAACACGCCGGTCGCGGCAGGGAGAAACAGATTGCCGGCATGAAAGTGGACGGTTATTGCGCCCGCACGGACACCGTATACGAGTTCCACGGCTGCTACTGGCACGGCTGCCAACGTTGTTCCCTCACGGGCGCGAAGAGCCCTTGGAGGATGATCCGTCCGACACGCTCGACGCTCGTTTGCAGAGAACCAAGGCAAAAATCGATAAACTGTCACGTCTGGTCTCTTCGGTAGTGGAGATGTGGGAGTGCGAGTTCAAGGCACCGCCTCATCTCGCCTTCCAACCCACGGCACCCTTGAATCCTAGAGACGCTTTTCGGCGGTCGTACGGGTAACGTGCGCACCTATCACGCTTGCAAAGAGGGAGAAAAATCCACTACGTGGACGTGTGCTCCCTTTACCCGTGGGTGTGCAAGTACGGTAGATACCCCTTAGGCCACCCCAAAATTCACGTAGGCGATGCTGACTGCAGGAGGGCGGGCATGGAGGCGGACGGGCTGCTGAAGTGTACCGTCCTTCCGCCTCGCGAACTCTACCACCCCGTGCTGCCGGTAAAGATGCATGACAAACTGATGTTCGTGTTGTGCCGCACGTGCGCGGAAACGCTGAACGTCTCCGACTGCGACCACGACGTCGATCGACGAGCGCTGACAGGGACTTGACTATGGACGAAATCCGTAAGGCCGTGGACAAGGGTTACGTCATTTTGGAAATGTTCGAAATGTGGCAGTACAAAATGGCGTCTTTCGACCAGGGCGGTGGTCTATTTACGGATTTCATCAATAAATTTCTAAAAATAAAACAAGAAGCTTCCGGCTACCCCGACTGGTGTAAGACTGACGAGGACAGACAAAAGTACATAGACGACTATTTCACGGCCGAACGGGTGACACTGGAAGCGGGTAAAATCGAAAAGAACGAGGGCCGACGCTCGCTGGCCAAATTGATGTTGAATTCCTTTTGGGGAAAATTCGGCCAGCGAGAAAACCAGACAAAGACCGCGATCGTCAGACAACCAACCGAGTTGTTCAAAATGTTGGTCAGTCCGTCCGTTCGCGTTAACAATATCCAGGAGGTGAACGACGAAACCATCGTGGTGAACTGGGAGTACGTCGAAGACGTCTGCGAGGTACTTCCGACGGTCAACGTCGTACTCGCCGCTTTCACGACTGCTCAGGCTCGACTTAAACTGTACGAACACCTGGATGCCCTTGACAGACAGACCGTTTACTACGACACTGATTCTGTACTCTACCTGGAAGGTGCACACAAGGTAGAGACAGGTGACTACTTAGGGCAGATGACGGACGAACTCCTGGAGTACGGTCCCGGTTCGTATATTACAGAATTTGTATCCGGTGGACCGAAAGTCTACGGTTACAAAGTTTTGTCTACCAAATACAACGAACTGGTCACCGTATGCAAGGTCAAAGGACTCACATTGAATCTCAGCACGTCTGGCATAGTAAATTTCGAGTCTTTAAAGAGAATGGTTCTCAATGTCGACGACGACGACGACGACGACGCCGATAAACAACCGGAAACTCTTACGGTCACGGACAAAAGGATTCGTCGCACCAAAGATCACCAAGTGATCACGGTGAACGAATCGAAAATATTTCGGGTGACAGGTGCGAAAAGAAAACGCTGCGGTGATTTCGATACACTACCGTACGGTCACCGTAGCAAAAAACAACATTTAGAGTAAGAGAGAGAGGCACAGACAGACAGAACACTTTTTTTTTTCAAAATATTTTTTACCCTCTTTCTTATTGCTGAATGCAAGGTCACTGGCGAAGAGTTAATTCTCTCGTAAACACGAGTGTGTATGTGTGAATGTCCCCTCTGGCGAAGCGTGACAGCGCTCGTAAGGGTGAATGTCCCTCTGACGAGGTGTAACAACCCGTAAGGCGTATGGTGCAATAAGGAAGACGGTAAAAAGAAAAAACGGAGGTATCAGCAGAGGAATAGGAATTTTTTTTTTTGGAATGGATACCACGCGAGGGTGGCGAAGGTTGGGGCCACCCTCCATAAAAAAAAAGTATAAAATCTTTTGTTTCAGATAGACAGTCGTCAGTCGGTATGAACGTGAGACGTGAAATAGCCGATGAGCTGCATAAGCCGGCGCGAAGAAATTTCAAAACACGTCGTGTCACGCTGAAGGGTGTGGACGATTTATATCAGGCGGATTTGGTGGAAATGATCCCGTACGCTAAGGGCAACAACGGTTACAAATATATACTGACAATGATAAATTGTCTGTCGAAATTCGCTATAGCCGTTCCGTTGAAAACAAAGACGAGCGCCGAAGTGGCGACCGTTCTTGAGCCGATACTCGAAAAACACCCCATGCGCCATTTTCAGACCGATCAGGTAAAGAGTGGTTCAACGCCCACGTGGGTAAACTGATGAAAAATACGGCATAAACCATTACACCACGTATACGGATAAGAAAGCGTCTATAGTCGAACGGCTCAATCGTACTTTGAAAACGAAAATGTGGCGCGAATTTACGGCTCGCGGCACATACGAGTGGGTAGATTTATTAAAATCGATAGTTCGGTCTTACAATAACACCGTGCACAGCACCATCGGTATGAAACCGGTTCTTGTGACGCGAAAACACGAAAACCGACTTTTGAAAAAAGTAAACGGTCCGGGTGGTGGTGGTGGCACTTTGGAAAAGACTAAATTCAACGTGGACGATAAAGTAAGGATTTCCAAGTATAAGAAGACTTTCGCTAAAGGCTACCTACCGAACTGGACGAACGAGGTGTTTTCTATTTACGCCGTAGTCCCGACCGCACCTACCACGTACATTTTACAAGACTCGAAAGGCGAGATTCTGAAAGGCGGCTTTTACGCCGAAGAATTAAGTAAAACCAATGTGGGCGATGTTTACCTCGTGGAAAAAGTATTGCGATCGAAAGGGAACAAAGTTCTGGTAAAGTGGTTAGGCTTTGACAAGTCGCACAACTCGTGGATCGATAAGCGCAAACTAATCGCTTGAAACGGGATATCCGTTTCCTATGTCCCCACACGCGGCCACATTCGGACAAAGCCTACTATTTATTAGAAACGCGCGCACACGAGCGGCTCAGTATCGAACGATAATGCGTATCGAGACGTCGCGTGAAAAATTGCAAATTTCAAATTTCGACGTTTTTGCAGGCGGCGGCGGCGGGGGCAAGAGTAAACGTCATAGCTCGCTTTTGCCCGACACTATTCGTTGTATCGTATGCGGTCCTTCCAATTGCGGTAAAACTAACGTCGTGTTCAATTTACTTTTCGACACGAACGGTTTGAGATTCGCGAACGTTTACGTATTTTCGAAATCTCTGCACCAGCCGAAATACAAACTATTGGAAACGGTTTTCACCGAGGACACGGGTATAGGTTATTTCCCGTGTACAGAAAACGAAAGTGTCATCGACCCCAGCGAGGCCGAACCGAATTCCGTAATGATATTCGACGATATAGCGTGCGAGAGACACGATAATATACGCAAATATTTCACAATGGGGCGTCACAATAATATAGACTCATTTTATCTAGGCCAAACGTACAGTAGGATTCCGAAGCAGCTGGTGCGCGACAACGCCAACTTGCTGGTAGTATTTAAACAGGACGAACTCAATTTGAGACACATTTACAACGATCACGTAAACACGGACGTTACTTTCGGTGTTTTTAAAGATATCTGCGCGGCTGCGTGGAAAGAGAAACACGGGTTCTTGGTGATAGACAAAGACAGCGAGATAGAAGAGGGCCGGTACAGGATAGGATTCGATCGTTTCTTCAAAGACTTGCAATGAGAATATACACGTACAACGATATAGCCGCGTATAAGAACATGTCTACACGTCCGCGGCGACAGCCGCCGAAATCGAACCTGTGCGCTTGGTATTACGCGGATAGGAAACGGTATTGCGGCAATTACTGTAGTAGATCGGGAAAACACGGTGACGTATTCAACAGACGTTGTTGGCGCCATAAAAGGCGCGGTGGCTACAGTAAGACCGTCCCGCCTGTCGTAATTCTGATGATCGCCAGCGCTTCGCGCATCTACAACAGAGATATTTGGATGAAATTTCTGTGCGAGAGTGAAAAACGCGGAGTCCCGTTCGAACTGGTAATCTACAACGAACACATGCTCAACGGTACAGTACGACACCCTCAAAATCTACTCGCGTTTCAGACCGTTTCCGGATCTTTTTTAACCGTACAGTCACCCCGGTCACGGTAACATCGAGTACACTCAAGTCTATTTGGACATGTTGCAGTACGGCTGTTTATTCCCGAACGCGTCCAGATGTGTGGTAATTACAGAAAGAAGTATACCCATACGCGAACCCGTGGAAGCCTACAGACTGATTACAAGTTCGAGATGTATGATTGACGTGAGCTATAACGTAAAATACGGTCCCGTGCCGCCGCTTTTGCCTCACAATACACGGGGCAGAGCATTCGAGGCGGTGAACAACAAAGCGCAAGGTATGTTTACGGTAGAATTTCTTAAAGTCGCCCTGCCGAGCGTCGTCGAACAGTGCCGACACTTTGGTCTCTCTTTGACGGTCACCGTTACAAGGTCGTCGACTCGCGACAATTGGAAACATGGCGTAATTATACGGGTGCGAATTTAGACGAATTCCTCTTATTGAATTCGTATCTTTAGCTTCATCATCATCTTCGATTCGTCCTCTAGTTCGGCTGAAAGAGTACATGCAGGATACGCCGCGAGACGATCACCTATTGGTAGCCGAAATACCCGAGTGGCGTGACAACGTGAAACGCACCTTTGTTTTTACGGACGCGCGTAAAACTATGCGGATCCTTTTTTTCGATAACAATATGTACCGTTATCTGAGAGGGTTGCGTTGGGAAAGTAAAAAGTTTTTGTACGCGTCAGCCGGTGACGTTATACAATATCTGTTGTCCGCGAAAAAGTATCCACTTTTCTTTAGATCGCTGGAATTGCCCTGAACATATAAATAACGCTACATACCGGTACAGCTGTTCATTCGACGATATGACGTTAACCGGTGATCTGGCTACGCTCGAAATCGATCGGTTGAAAGACGCCTTGAAGCGAAAATATATGCAGATGAAATTCGGCGATGCCGATATGGACGTACAATTGACAAGACAGTACAAACCCATCATCAAAGAGTTGACGAAAATACAAGACGCCTCGCAGACGCTACTACCAGTTATGACGAAAACTGAAAAAAAAGAAGAAGAAGAAGAAGAAGAAGAAGAAGACCGTTCCATGATGTCGGCAGTGTCGACACCGAAAAGAAAAACATCATCATCATATCCGAGCTTTCTTGATACGCCGGTCATTGCGGAAACATCATCATCAGGATCTACTTCTTCTTTATCTCCTGCTGCTGCTCTTCCGAAAGTGTCTCCGCAGCATCAGCAAAATGTAGCTAGTTATGTGTCGACACCGCAAGGACGTGACGAATCGATAGAATGGATAAACAAGACGTTTAACCACCCTGTAGTACGTAAATACATGTTGAAAATGATTACCGATACGGCGAGGAAAAGAGAAATCGATAATCTGTACGGACCGCGAATAGAAGAAGACTCGATAATGGTCGGTTCGAAAACGATACAGTTCAACGACGACGGTGACATTGTTATCGATGACGCAACCTACAAAGGTACACCGGGCCTATACGAAATACTATTCATGAGGGATCCCGTCGAGTACACGACCGAAGACGCCGCCGCGTACAAAAATATCTGTATACAAACAAACGCTCACCTCCAGAAATACAAGTCCTACGCGCCGGTCAACCGCAACCACACTTCGGTTAAATACAAACGTGTTATACAATACCTGTTTCCGCCGGCAAAACAAAATAAGAAGAAGACGACGACGAGTCGTGTTAAACAAGGTCAAGGTTACGCGTACTGGGACGATCCGAACGAATTGTGCGATAGATTAAAGCTTTTGCTCATGTCGTACGACGCCGGTCATACGGGTCACGCCAACGAGATAGCGTCCATTATAGAAGAACTCAAAGAGGCGGGACTGATAAAAGGTTCGGGAAATAGAAAAATACGAGCAGTGATACGATGAGTGTCGACAAGTTTGGACGTTATAGCGGCGGCGACGGCAGCAGCAGCAGCAGAAATTCGGAACGCCGAGGACCACCCGGGATCGGATTCGCTCTTACTCAGGACGGAGATTACGATTTAAAACACAAAGCGTTACGTAATGTCTACACGCCCGACGACGACGACGTCGACGACGACGAAGTTGCCGTAAATAGGGGTACGATGAAGAAACGTTGTTTAACATTCGACTCGGTGATTGCAAAATATCACGCGAAAAATAATCCTCTCGGCGGTCTAGCTAACCCGACAGCTGCAGACGACGCCGTGACCAAAGAGTACTTGGAATCTTTAATCCCCATTAAACTGGTCGACAGTTATTCGTTTGAAAATTTTCGATTACGTAATGTAGGCATGCCACAATTGGACGGGGATGCCGTCAACATCCGATATGCGAAAGAAAATATGCTCGTGAAA
Source organism: Callitettix versicolor (assembly GCA_022606455.1). Taxonomy (NCBI): domain Eukaryota; kingdom Metazoa; phylum Arthropoda; class Insecta; order Hemiptera; family Cercopidae; genus Callitettix; species Callitettix versicolor. Next base: position 37,812,506 of record CM040188.1, on the reverse strand, counting down.
GATGGTGGTAGTGGGGGAAAATTTGACGCCGGCGGATCGGTTATCGGTAACGTTAAAACGCCCACAGCTAAAAATGATGCCGTTACAAAATCGTACGTGGATAATCGCGTAATAAGCGTTACAAGCGGTAACAGCTGGCATCTACAGAATAAGCGTCTCGGTCACGTAGCGGAACCTGTACTTGCTAAAGACGCTGTCAATTTAAATTTTCTAATGCAAAATACGCTCTTTCTCACTCGACTGCCGACCGGTGATGTGTTCAACGCTAATAGTAAAAGAATCACAAACGTACCTGCAGGTGTGGAGCCTATTGACGCTGTCAACGTAGAGCAATTACACAAACAAGAGGAAAACATTAAAATGTGGGTTGCCTTTAACACATTAAACGGCGGCGGTGTTAAGGGTTACTTTGATGCTGAATATAAGCCTATCAGGAACATGGGCAAAGGGTCGAGCGATAACGACGCTGTCACTTACAATCAGATGACCGAAGCTGTAGAAATAGCGATTAATAAGGCAATGATTGGTACGACGAGTGATATTCACAAAGAACTTATCTCTTTGGCTAAGGAAATAAGGAAACGTTACAGTCACGATGACCCTAAACAGAATCTTTTATCCCATTGGCGCCAAGTGTGGGAAGAATAAATATTAATCGAAATTTTCTTCTTCTTCTTTTACTTAAAGAGCTAGTCGTAGTAATTTGTGTTTAGTGTTAAAATGGTCGGTAAGCAGGCAACACGTGTCAGTCGTAAACGGAGAGCGATTAGGAAAGGTCGTGGATTGATTTCGTCCGCTGTCGATTTACTACCGTCCGCTATAAACAAAGCGGTCGATTTACTACCTGTCGAACTACATATACCTACGTACAACTACTGCGGTCCGGGAACTAAATTGAAGAAGAGATTAGCTCGCGGCGATAAGGGTATAAATCCTTTGACGAGGCTTGCAAAGAACACGATATCGCCTACAGCCGGTACAGCGATTCACAAAATCGGAGCGAGGCGGACAATCGTTTGGCGGGAAAAGCTTGGAACCGTGTCAAAGCGAGTGACGCTTCTTTAGCGGAACGAGCGACAGCGCTCGCGGTAGCGGCCGCGATGAAAGCGAAAGCGAAATTAGGGGGAGGCGGGAGAAAGAGGAAGAAGAGGTCGGCGGCTAAAAACGGCGCACTATTACTCAACTCATTTCCGGTTTAAGGGGAAAAGGTCTTTATCTCGGACCGTACAAAGAAGAAGGTAGGCGGGTGGTTGCAGAAAGCGTCGTAGGACGACTAAGAAAAAAACAACAACCTATTGATCGAATCGATACCCATCAGACCGTTGACGAATTTGGAATTGGAAAAGTACGCGAAACGTTTGGGCGTGGCAGCGTTCCGCGGTGTTTTCATGCGCGACGCGTTACCGCGCGGTAAACCGTGGCGAAACGAATCGGCTATCGTGAATTTGGACAGCGTGTCGGGCGACGGTACTCACTGGGTATGTTATAAAAAGAAAGGCGATGCGGTCGAGTATTTCGATAGTTTCGGTAATCTGAGACCGCCGAAAGAGTTGATCGCGTATTTCGGTCCAACAGCCGATATTCGCTATAATTACACGAGATACCAGCGTTTCGATTCAGTCGTTTGCGGTCATCTGTGTCTAAAGTTTCTCACGACACCGTCGTCATGTCCATATGTTTGAACGGAAACAGTTCCGAACTTTCTTGCGATTTTTTCCCGCCGATCGACGTCTCCGACGGCGGCGGCGGCCAATGGGAAATCGGTCTGGTCGATTTGGCTACGTACAATTCTATTCCGAATATCAAAGACGGCGTTAATAACGAATTTCGATTGTTTACGACGACAACTAGTACGAGTGGCGACGGTCGCGATAAACGATCTCTGTTCTTTTTGAAAAATTTGGAATATGTTACTGTAAATGAAAAAGAAGAAGAAGAAGAAGAAAAGAAAAGAAAACTTTCATCACCCGCTACTGCTGGTGCTGCTGCTGCCGACAAAGACACGGAAAATACAAGAACAGCTCGTTTAATTACTACTACTACTACTGACGTCGACGATTCGACCGTTTCGTCTAAAACGGTAGACGTAAAATTGCCTACGGGTTCGTACGAAATCGACGACATTGAAAAGTACATTAAATCGAAACTAGATTCGAATATCGTTTTCTCTTTGAAACCGAACAATAACACGTTAAAGGCGGAGATATTTTGTTCGGAAACGGTAGATTTCAGCGGCGAACGTTCGATCGGCACGTTACTCGGTTTCGAAAGGAAAATTCTACGACCCGGTTATGTGCACGTTTCCGACCTGCCGGTGGACATCATCAAGGTCAGTGTAATACAAATCGAATGTAACGTGGCGTCGGGTTCGTTTCAAAACGGCGTAGAGAGTCACGTTATACACGAATTTTATCCCCGCGTACCGCCCGGCTATAAGATTATCGAGATCCCGCGAACCGTAATATATTTACCGGTCAACGTGAAATCGATTCACAACCTTACCGTCAGCCTGAAAGATCAGAACGGCGATCTCGTGGATTTCCGGAACGAAACTATTTCGATCAGATTGCATTTGAGAAGACGTCGGTAAGACGAGGCGGAATGGGTCTCGTATTTAACCGGGATACGTATAGATACGACGTTAGTCCGCGGACAAACACGAGAGTGTTAACACCTCAGGAATATACGTTTTCTACGCTCTCTCGGCTTTAAAATCGTTCCGAAATAATGGATATGCTGGCGCTCGAAAGACAACCTGTGTACGATAATACGATCACCGGTAAAGAATATCATTACCACAAACCGTACGCGTCGTCCACGTTCCGCAATAACGATGAGATCCGCATACCGGTTAACCAACAGGACGTCATGACGTTACCGCACGAGAGTATGCTTTACATTACGGGTACGTTGACGGGAAAAAGGAAAACGGTGCCAAGGCTAAAGTGGACTTTGTCAACAACGGCGTGGCGTTTCTATTCGACAATATCAGATACGAGATTGCCGGCAACGAAGTGGACGGTACGCGTCAATTGGGTATCGTGAGTACGGTGAAAACTTGCTGTCCACGCCCGAGTACAGGGTGAATAACCTCAAAATGCCGGTTGGGTGGGTCCCGGTAGGTACGTGTCTCCCGATGCTAGAAGCGGTGAATTTTCCGTACTCGTACCGTTGAAAATGTTGATGGGATTTTTCGAGGATTACCGGCGGATAGTGGTCAACGTGAAACAGGAACTGGTACTTTACGATCGGCTACCGATTTGAACGCCGTTTACAGCGAAGACGGCGCGACCACAGTTGACCTCGTGATTACCGGTATCACGTGGTTGTTGCATCACATTACCGTGGACGGGAAACACGAGGTGGACACGTTGCGAAAGATTCAAAACAACATCACGGCGCACATTGCGTATCGCGGATGGGACGTTATAGTACGACCGTGGTGGCCGGCCGTGAAACACGAATCGTGGGTCCTCAAGACGGCCACTATAGACCAGATGCCCCAGATCATAGCGTTAGTCTTTCAAACGGATAGGTCCAATCAGATCGCTAAAGACGCGTCCGCGTTCGATTATTGCAACATCACGGACGTACGCGTTCATCTGAATTCGGATTTTCACCCTTACGAACGGGTACGCGGTAGTGCGGCGCTAGCGTACCACAAATTCTGCGATTTCCAACAGTACTATTACGGTCGCGAACCGTCCCCTTGTGTCGATTTGCAAACGTTCAAAGAGAAAACACCGATTTTCGTAATCGATTGTTCCAAGCACAAAGATTCGTTCAGGTCGGGACCTGTCGACGTGAAACTGGAAATCGAAGCTTCCGATAATTTTCCCGCCAATACGACGGCCTATTGCGTCATCTTTTACGATAAGCACATGAGCTATTCCCTACTCACAGGCGCCATTAAAAATATAGCGGTTTTTAGGCTGGTGGGGATGAGGAGGAGAGAGGGGAGAAGTGAGGTAGGTGCGAGATGAGTGTTACAGCGTTCAGTGCGAGTCATGGAGCCGGAGCGTATGGACGTGGATCGCCAGCAGTCTACAAGACGTACGGTGCCGCCAAACTTGCCTTTAGGTATTTATTTGAAAACGGTGAATTTTTAAACAGCGATTGCAGTAAATTTATCGTGACCGGTCTTTTCCAGCACGCCGCACACGAGCTGGGCGTTTTGGTGCAGTCGGGTAAAAATAAATTCGTTTTCTTCACCTATTTCACGTTCAACGAATTGCTGAACGAACTGACGAATATAACGTCGGCAGCCGCGGCTGCTGCTGCTTCGACCGCTTCGATAAAATTTAAATTCAGTCAAGGTCACGTGATTGTCCGGAAAGTGTTCGGTAAGAGATACGTTCAGTTGTACAGCGGCGTCGGCGTCGGTAGCGGTCCGCATACCGTTTCGTTGACCGCCGACGAGTGGAAATTGTTCGCCGACAGTGTGCCTCTGGTGACGCGTCGTATCAAAGAATTGTTTTACAACGAAAAAGATTTGATCGCGTACATCATCGAGTGTCTGGGCGGCGGCGGCGACGAACCCGTGTCCAGTAGTCTGCCCGAAGCGGACCGTTTGTACGACGAAGTGGTCTTATTCAAAAAACATGCAGCAGCAGCAGCAGAACCGGCTAGCGGTAGTTGAATTTCACGCGTACGTAGACAATTGCGGCGAGTATATAGTGAAAGAATTGGCCGTTGTCAGCCGTTTCTCCTACGCGGTTACGATTTTCAAATCGCCTTACGGTTTTCACACGCTGAACGAAAAGAGTAAGAAAATCGCTCTTTGGTTACGCGAATATTTTCACTGTATAGAGTGGGCGGACGGCGATATACCGTTCGACGAGAACGTGGTACGCGAGATGTTCAGACCTTTTTCCACGTTGTACACTAAAGGTGCGGAAAAAGCGCATTTTTACGCCGTTACCATCCGAACGTTTTGGAATTACCTGAAACGTTGGATAATAACGTCAAATGTACATATTTCAAATGCATATTACCCCGTCATAATAGCGATAGTAGTAAGTGCGCTTCTGCAGAGCGCGAAACATTATTACGATTTACTCGATGCTTAGTGTACGCGAGCGCGCGCTTATGTCTAGGAGGTCACTGGCGCGGAGTTAATTCTCCCGTAAACCTAATAGACGTGTGTGTGTGTGTGTGTGTGTGTGTGTGTGTGTGTGTGTGTGTGTGTGTGTGTGTGTGTGGAGGTCACTGGCGTGGAGTTAATTCTCCCGTAAACCAAAGAGATGTTTGTGTGGCGGTCACTGGCGCGGAGTTAATTCTCCCGTAAACCTTGCTTGTGTGTGTGTTTGGAGGTCACTGGCGCGGAGTTAATTCTCCCGTAAACCAAAGAGATGTGTGTGTGTGTGGAGGTCACTGGCGCGGAGTTAATTCTCCCGTAAACCTGGGTTGTGTGTGTGTGTGTTTGGAGGTCACTGGCGCGGAGTTAATTCTCCTGTAAACCTGGGGGTGTGTGTGTGTTTGGAGGTCACTGGCGCGGAGTTAATTCTCCCGTAAACCTGGGTTTTGTGTGGAGTTGATTCTCCATTGCGCGCGTGCGCGTACGCTAAGCTGACGGTGTAATCTTTTATTGTAATAACCTAACAAAAAATTAAAAATACAAAAAAACATTAAAAAATATAAAGCAAAAAAAATTTTTTTTTTGGGAGACTACAATTTTGTCATGGAGTGGTAGTCACCGGGAGTAGCGATGGTTTGGGGCTACTTCCTCAAGGGTTAAGCCTTCTGCTTAACACCGGATTGTAATGTGGGCTACGACGGCGGCTTCACCACCTCGTACGACGGTTCCAACCCCGTGTACAAACACAGAGGACAATCATGAATATGTTTATGCGGGCCCTGAAAAGGGCCATTTGTACGCTGCTCCTCGGATTCAAGGAGCAGAAGGAGGTGGAGGTGTATTAAGGGTCATGTCGGGGGATAGTGATTGTAATAGGGAGTCCAGCATGTCAGTGTCCAGGATGTCTAGGGTCGGGGTTATGTCAAAGTCATGGTCAGTCTGCGGGGGCTGTGGTGGTGGTGGCGATGGTGGTGGCGGGGGCTGTGTTGGTGGACGAGGGCGAGGACGACGACGACGACGGTTGGACATTTTTGGTTGCCATAACCGTTGGAGGTCGTGCTGATGTACTTGCACGCCGTCTACCATCTCGATTTCGATTTTATATCCGAAATCGGTCTTTATTCTATCAACATCCTCCAAACGTTGTATACTTTTGAATTTTTCGTCTATCGCCCTGAAAAAAAAAACATTTTTTTTATACACATACGCATATTTTTTTTTAAAATCAAACACACAGAGTGAACAATAACTTCGATTTACCTAGTAAACGATTGTAATATGTCCGCCTTGTACTGTTTAAGAGCTTCTTTCCTTCTCCACGACATGGCTGCAACTGAAGGCCTGCAGCTGTCGACCGCAAGGTGCATGTTGCCAACATGTGCATCCGTGAGTGTTGCCAGCGTGTGCACCTGAGAATGACGTTGATTTTTTTTTTTATTTTTACAGACAAAACTCAATACTGCTGCGAACTGAAATGTTTCGTCGCGCCCGAATGCCAAGTAGACGGGCTAGCGTGCAAAATCTGCCAGTGTTTTTCCTTCTGCCATTGCCGTTGCAGAACCGTACAAATGAAATTGAATTTTGCCAGACTACCTGTGTACAAGATAGGAGTCGACGATTACGCCTGCTGCAGGAAACGATGTACCCGCTTCACGTTTCGCGATTTGGTAGAGTGTTGCGCTAGTCGCAAAGACGAAATAGCTTTTTGCAATTGCGTTTTTAAAAATTGTACCAAATCTTTCGAGTGTCAAATCGATAATTGATAATAAAAATGTCATTATTTTACGAAATGTTGTTGTTGTTGTTTCTTTTTCCTTATTTTCCACGTAAGACGAGAGAGAGAGAGAGAGAGAGAGAGAGAGAGAGAGAGAGAGGTCATAGATTGACATTCTTTATATGTTTATATAACGCACCATCCACAGGCCCGGGGCACGTAACACGATGGCGGCGGTAGCTAGAGAGAGAGAGAGAGAGAGAGAGAGAGAGAGAGAGAGAGAGGTGGTCATAGATAGACTTACTTTGTATGTTTATATAACGCACCATCCACAGGCCCGGGGCACGTAACACGATGGCGGCGGCCATAGAATGAAGTACTTTATACGTTTATATAACGCACTATCCACAGGTCCGGGGCACGTAACACGATGACGGCGGCTGCGGCGGCCATAGATTGGAGTACTATATATGTTTATATAACGCGCTATCCACAGGCCCCGGGCACGTAACACGATGGCGGCGGCAGCCATAGAATGAAGTACTTTATATGTTTATATAACGCACTATCCACCGTCTCAGGGCTGGCTAGGCACGTACCACGATGGCGATCGGGCAAAATCGTTACGTTTCATATATCTCGAATCGCACTAATTTCCCAAGACTCTCCCGCGTGGTACAGTGGTCATAGCGTGCGCCTCACACGCGCAAAGTCCCCGGTTCGAGCCCCGCCAGAAAGGCGCAACTTTTTTTCGATTAATTAATATCCACCGGCGGCTCGGGTACGTAACACGATTGGCGGCGGCTGCCATAGAATGAAGTACTTTACATGTTTATATAACACACTATCCACCGGCTCGGGTCGGGCTAGGCACTTAACACGATGGCGGCGGGTACGTACCGACGATGTAGGCAACGATGGACCGGGCGAGTACCCTGATTACGGGCAGGGGCTGTTCCATGAAGACAGCGTGAGGTCAACACGCACAAAACATGTGAATTTCGCTTCCATCACGTCAGCGAGACACCTGTCTGCGCCTCCATCACAGCTGCGTGCGCGTATATAGCTTCCATCATGTCAGCGACACCGCTGTGTGCCTATATATATATACATCAGTGGCCGCCATGTTTTGGGATATAGTGGCCGGAATCCTACTAATAAGAAACTCTAAAATTAGCAAGTTACTTTATTAGCAAGGAAATTAATTTATTATTCGTACTTTTATTAAACAAAATTAGAACACAATTATGACAAACTGTTTAAAGCGTTGCACTTTTAATTCAAGTCCTTTATTGTTTGCACATTTCATGACAATCTATTTACTTACCCGAGGCTGACAGACTCCCCTCCTCAGCGAAAGTTATTGCGAAAACCTAGTGATGCGCGATTACGAGATGTTCGAGATTATTCGATTGTTTCGATTGTATTGGACTCGTCAGTCGTCACTTGACGATTGCTTTTCTATCCGAGTCATCTAGTTTTGTGTTGCTGCTTACACTACTGTAGGCCTAAATCATCGACAAAGCAATCGAATGATCGTCAACTTACAATCGGAAACTTGCCGGAAATGTTTAATAAATATTCCAATTAAATGACGAATGCCTACTCCGTTTTCCCTTTTTTTACATTAGTGACGAATATGAGAGACCCTTCAGTTAAGTTTGACACCTGTGTGGTATTTATGTAAATGTAAACACAAATGTATTTTTTTGTTCTGTTTTAGCACGCTTACATTAGCCATTTTGGTCTGATTTGATTCGAACTCGGCACAAAAATCGATTGTTTTAATACCTCGGCTAAGTTCGTTAATCAGGAAAATTCGTTAACAGTTTCAAAATGGCGGTCATTTTGGAATTTTTACATATTCAGAACTTTATTTTCTTAAACGTTTTTGAAAATCCGATTTCGCCGTCGTAATCAGCGTTAAATACTGCACAAATTGCCATTTTGAATTTTTAAAATCCGTTGGAATTGAGAAACGTTTTTGACATCGGTCAGGGTTTGTTTTCTTATTTTCAATGTAATTTGTTAAAGTGTTAGTGTATGCAAATGCAGATTTTAATGCTGCTTGATAGAGAGATCAGTATTTCAAAAAAAGTAAGATAAAGAAAATACTTTTGGAAATTCTCTTCTATCACGTCATGAAATAAATTTTATTTGAGTTTAATTCTAAATTAGCGACTTATTATTATTTATATTATTTGTATAAGTGAAAATTTACAATTTACTGTCATTCCTCTAATTATACAAAGCAGTGCATGTAATAGTTTTCTTTATTATTATTTTTTTATTTTGTAAAATTGTTAGCAGTATGTTTTTAAGTTTGTAAAGTATGTTCTTTTAAATATGTTAGGCCAGAGTATAGCACTGTTTTATTATTTTATTACTTAGCAGACGTTAGAAAACTTTAAAATAAAAGGTCACGAGAAAAATGTAATACAATAAAAAAAATTGGAGTGCAGTTATCTACACTAAATAGTAAATGCCGATAGGAAGAGCTCATATGACCAAAATATCAAACAACCAAAAGTTCATTCGACCAAATTATACTTAAATATTTTGGTTGAATGAACTTTTGGTCACATGAACCATGTTTGTAACAGAGCGGTTCATATGACCAAAAAATCAAACAACCAAAGGTTCGTTCGACTATAAATGTGTAATAACTTAGAGATTTATTAAATTCGAGGTTCGTATTTTCTTCGAAGGAGGATATTTTGTAAAACACGGTTTTTTTATTGCATATAGATCAGTGTCATTACTGATATTTAAATTAATAATACACGCCATTGCACTACATACCCAGACCAGTAATTTCTATATTGTTTTAGCGTTAAATATTTAAATTAATAATACACACCATTATACAATTAACCCTTGAATACTAAATAATTAAGTTGGACTGGGTAAGTAGTGTGATTGCGTTTAACATAATTTAAACATTTATTATTCACACCTATCAATATATAATACACGAATAAAACGTTACTGTTATACAATTGACACTTGAAAACTAAATAATTGTGTTGGGCTGGGTAACTAGTATGATGGCGTTTAAAGTAATGTAAACATTTATTATTCACACTTACCAATATATAATAAATGCATAAAACGTCACTGTTATAGAATTAACACTTGAGTGCTAAATAATTAAGTTGGACTGGGTAAGTAGTATGATGGTTTAAAATAATAATAAAAACAATAATAATAAAAACACGGTTCATATGACCAAAAGTTCATTGGGCCAAAATATTAGTATAGAATTTGGTTGAATGAACTTTTAGTTGTTTGATCTTTTGGTCATATGACTCCATCGCAGCCGATGTCCAGTTAAAACCAGGAAAACATTGCTCTAAAAGCCGAGTCAGCAATCAGCTGTCTGGAACCATCGCTCTAACAATTGGAACAATCGAGTCAATAATCGTCAAACATCTCGATTGTTCAACCCGACTGTTATTCTATGGTTGTCTCTATTGTGAAAAATATCTCTGAACGGCGCATCATTACAAAAACCTCATTCGAAACCGGAAACCAGCGTTAGTAATCAGGCAAACATAATAGTGCTTGGGTAATGACACAATAATTTCAGGCACAATTTGCATATCTGTACTTTGTACTTTGTATTTTGTACTTTGAAACTCATTTCACTACCCCCAATGTTTGAAAGGTCCTTTTGTCTTGTCCCTCCATGGAAAATCAATATGCCAACCTTTGATTTCTCCTTGTGTGCATACCTGAAAGATAACACTCCTAACATTGTGTATCAACGTAAGTTTTTCCGATTGACTAGTTCATATCCATCTGCTAAATTTATTTTCACAGATGGTTCTAAGATGAATAACAATGTTGGGTGTGCATTTTACTCACTGGACGAAACGTATAAGTATGGATTACCCTCAACTTGTAGTGTCTTTACAGCCGAACTCTTTGCCATCTTAAAGGCTCTAAACACTATTGAATTCGATAGTTTGCATTACATAGTTTGTTCCGATTCAAAAAGTGCACTCCAGGCAATCCAGGATATGTATTCGGTAAACCCTCTGGTTCAAGATGTTCTGTGTTCTGTCCATAGACTTGAACTACGAGGTGCAAGATTATCATTTATCTGGATTCCTGGCCACTGTGGAATATTTGGAAACACTGTAGCGGATAATGCGGCAAAAGAAGCTACCTTTCTGCCGCCATGCACTCAACGTGTAATCTTGTCTGATTTCCTTTGTCACGTAAAACATTTAATTCTTCTACAGTGGGAAAATGAATGGGCATCTACAAGCAGTAACAAATTGAGGGTAATTAAAAATACTGTTCGTCCTTGGGGGTCGTCAATACGTGCAAGTCGTAGAGAAGAGGTTGTGGTTACCCGCCTTCGCATTGGCCACTCCATGCTAACACATGGATTTCTGATGGAACGTTGGGACCCGCCTCGGTGCGGGTTTTGTAGAGAAACCATCACAGTAAGACATATATTGCTAGACTGTGATGGTTTCCAAAATATACGACGTGTATGTGGTCTGGGGAATAGTATGCAGAGGACGTTGGGAGATAGTGTCTCGGCCATTGACCGGACGCTGAAATTCTTTCATCGTCTGAATTTGTTAAATAAAATTTAACTTAAAATAATATTGCAGGGTCTCTTTACAGCCCTGCAACAAGCTGTATATTTGTGGCTATTTATTTATCTGAATTTGTTATTGTTTGCATTGTTTTCCTTGTTGTTTAGTTTTATTTATTTATTTATTTGTTGTTATATTTTATTGTTAACTAGTTTTAGGAATAGTATTTATAATTGTTATTGTATATTGTTTTAAATTACTGTTAATTTTTATTTTGTGATACTCCTGAATTTTATTTTATTAATATCGTGCCTCGGCGATGATAACCTTAACGGTTTTTCGCCGGGAAAAAAATTCAATGCTGGTGAATATCAATTAAAAAAGAGATAATAAAATTCGAATCACGTTTCACCTATTAAAGATCAGTAACAGTCGTTTGATGTACTAGTATTATAGGTAGTTATCTTGAGGAATAATACACGATTGTTTACATTCTGAATGTAAAGAAACTTAAATCAGCAATTCACTTATCGTTGAAAAGTACTGTATGTACAAATCATGAAATTCAATGCATTTCATTTATAATGTGCGTTTTAATATTACCATAAACAGGCCTAATACTACCAAGTAATACGAGATACTAAATTGTAATTCATCAAGTAATGTATTATTCTGATTGTGTTCGTTCTTCAGCCTTCCAGTAGCTTTCCAATTTATCATCGTATAATTTGATTGTTTGCTTTGTAGTTTTAATGCAACGGTACACGTTAGAATTTGTATTTTTACTGGATTTGTATTACATAATTAAAGCTGTAACGGTTATACTAATATGTTATAATACTTTATTTTAATAACAGTTCAAGTTATTATCTTTGTTTTCCTTTTTGGCTGGTGTTGGCGATATATTTATGAGAAAATGAGCTTTTGGAACGGCCATCGTGATACATTTGATATTTATGGAACAGCAAAATGTATACTGATCCTGACTTCTAAAACGCATTTTGAAAATTAAACAATTTACATAATATGATAATAATGATCTAATTTAAGTAAAATAATAAATTAATTCTCGTATATTTTTTTAATTTCAGAACAATCTTCTTGCAATATTTTCATTAACGCAATGGATTCTTTTCAAATTTTTATTTTTAATTTAGCCTATGCTCGCTATGATCAACACGGGTTATTTGGTTCCAAGCTTAGACATATCTATATTAACATCAGTAATAATTTATAATTAAAATATAATAATCTGTACAGTTCTTTTACAATTAATTTGAATTTTATTTAATTTGTAATGTAGAAAAGTTCCCACTCAAACACAAATTAAAATATAGGGCAACTCAGACTAGTTGAGGCTATCTTAAATTTACGTCATTAATACCCTTAAATTGAAACTTCATTTTAAACGTATATATTTGTTGAAATTCTTTTTATATTCTTCTTCTTTTCTGCTAGGATTATTGTCACTATGTCCAGTATAATGATCAGCCTTCCGTAGCTTCGTCAATTCTACTTTCGTTAACGCGTTACGGAGAACCTCCATCTTCAAAAACTATATCTATACTCAAAGATATAGTTTTGAGTATTTTGTGTAAGTTTTGAGTAAGTTGTGAATATAGATATAGTTTTTGAAGATGAAAGTTCTCCGAAACGCGTCAACGAAAGTAGAATTGACGAAGCTAGGGAAGACAGATCATTATACTCAACATAGTATATATTTGTTGTTAGGCTCAAATTTTATTTTATTCAGATGTTATACTTGTTGATTTTACTACGACAAAAATTCTTTTAATTTTATTATGTCTCTTGCCCCTCGTTTTTTTAGCCTATTTCAAACTCGAACTAACATTATTTTTTTAACAATAATTATTGTTTTTTAATTTGTAAGCATATATCTGCCTTTCTCCTTACATTAATCACAGTTTAACTGATTTATCTATGGCATATTTATCTTGATGTATATCTTCTAATATTATATTTTAAATAAATAATATTCTATAACTCTTAAATAATATATTTTTAACGGGTTCGCCTTTAAAAAGTATTATAAATATGTTATATTTTATATATAAACCTACAGCTGTTACAGTTCTCTTTTGTATTCTCGTAGTAATTTTAAAATTAAAAATTATAAAAATTATGCAGGTTTAACGCTCGTTACGGTGAAAAAGTATAAGATAAAATTTCTCTTACTGAAGCAAAAATAAAAATAACTTATTATGTTTTCTCTTCCTTATTATTTTAATTACGATAATTTGTTCGAAAACACTACATAATCATAAACTTTATTATTATAGCCTATCACCTGTTCAGTGAAATCAGCTGATCGTTACGAATATAAAACAACTGATCTTTTACTATAACTATCAATATAAAAGTTAAATTAAGGAATCATTTTATATATTTACATCGGTAAAACTTCTTCATAGTGTAGTGGTTATCAGAGCGCTTCGCACGGGCTCCACGCGCAAAATATACAATTATATACCAGTGTGAATTTGTTCACTGGCGATGAATTTTGTGATGTAAAATCTAACATCACAACCAGCCCTAAAACATGAAAAAGTTAGAAGTTGTATTGTTCATTTCAGTTTAACTCAGGGATACGGTAATCCGGACCAGTAACTAAAGGGAATATTAAATCCATTTGGCCATGTTATCGTCAATAAATATTGTGAATAATATCTACTGTACAGCGATATTATTAAAACAAACATTTTAATGTGATCACAATTGTATTTTGATTTTAAAAATTTAATTGCATACAGAAATGAAATCTACTAGTTGTGGGGTTCATTCTCGTATTTTCATGGGCAACGAACTATTCCATATTAACCAAAAATAAATAAATCAAACTGAGTATGTACAAACAAAACGGTATCTCTAAACGTGGCTTACAAGTTCTGATCATGATAGCATTTGCAGTGAAAATTCGCTGTTTATAAGCTGAGACGGCAGTGCACTTCGTGACCCCTTTGTATCAGCAATGCGCCATGCGCCAGTGTTATCTCGATTCGTTGGAGTCTGGATAATACCCGGGCTCATTACATTAACGCCATCACATTAAAAACTCTGGCGCATGCGTAATTGGTTCAAGTAATTAATGCCGTGTACATGAATCATTGGTTTAACTAAAAAATTAATGGTCAATAAATAATCAAAACAGCAGTTATATTGTACTAAAGTGTTTCGAATAGTCATTAAGACACTTTATTTACTTCGTATGTGTGAGCATGTGTACACGCACTTTAACATTTTCGTTTAGAAATCGTTCTAAAATTCAATTTTGAGATTTATTTTCATTTTAACGTATAAAACATACATTTTTCTTTACATTGGAACTAGAAAATTATTTTCACCAAATTATTCAATTCAATTAAAAAGTTGCGCTGCCTGTCATTAACCTTAGGTTTCGGGTAATGGCACGCATGAACATGCCGTAATTAAACAACGACACCAATGATGTATAAATTGTTTTTAAGTATACCTATTTTTAAACAAATTACATTTTTAGTTATTCTTTACAGTTTTTTATCATTATCATTAATGCAATGTCACACTTATAATCTACTGCACAGTCTAAACCACTACATTCTGAGTGGACCCACCCACCACATAAAACACATCTGAACCACAGTTCATTTTTTTCTAAATTCTTGGCACAAGATGCATGCATTGTCCGATTTATTTTTTACCGATAAGATTTTAGCTAAATCATCCACTGTGGTTAGTTCGTCATCGGTTTCACATGTTTCCATAAATTTATCGTCTGATTCACTGCTTGTTTCATTGAAAAGAGACTTTTCTAGCAATCTTTTTCTTCCAATGAGTGCTATATTTTTTTTTTCATTCGAGCTTTTCCCCTTCTTCTCTAGTTTAGACCTAAGCCTTTTCTGTTTTCTCTTATCTCTTTCTTCAAGAGCTTCTTTTCGGGGTGTTGTATTCAAGATCTGATATTGGTTTTTCCTTTTCTTTGACTTTCAGGGCCGTTATTTTGTTAATAGGAATTGGGGATATTGCAGTGATGGGAACGTTTTCTATTTCTTGCTGTTTTACATGGCTTGCTTGTAATGATTCTGCTTGTGTTTCTTCTAGAGTCACTAATTCAATTCCATTAGTTATAGCTTTGGATTCTACTAAGAGAAGTAAGTAGCTTCCGGCTGGCGAAGACTCAACTGTGGATTCCTCTTCAAAAATCCATCAGCCCAATCTCTACCTGCCATTTTTGTATTAGAAGTATTCTGCATTAAAAGTATTCTTAAGTTTGTTTGTTTTTTTTTTTTTTTTGAGCATATTCATATGCAATTCGTCGAAGTTGAATTGGTGTAATGCCGTAAAACAAATTCGATAGCAGAATAAGATGAAGAGCTATTTCTTTCTCTTGTTCTTCAGAAAATACAGCTTTTCGCCCTATTCTAGGACCACCGGTTATAAGACCACATTTCATTCTTGTGTGAAGCGTTGCTTTGTGAATACCAAAATGTCTTGCTGTTTCTCTTATTTTAGCTCCGTCTTTGATTGCTTTAATGGCCATCTGAAGTTGCTCATCAGTCCATGCTGCTTTAGAGGTTACTCTGGTTTGTTTCATCAAATTGTACGGAAACATAATGTACTGTGCCAGTTAGCTGCTGCCGTAAAGAACAGTCTTAACTAAGCCTATGTTAAACAATGTTTTTATTATAATTTATATCTCAATAGTAGTCTGACTTCTCATTACAGGTTTTAATTTACTGTAGTGCCAACAATGTGTTTCACAACACACATAAAAGTGAAATTTAAAATTTATTAAATAAAATGGTGTAAGCTATGTCTGTAACAATAGAAGTTGAATTTAATTTTAAAAGAGGGCATTAACATTTTTTTAAATAAAATTATTTTTAATAAAAAGATATGTAGCATTACGCACAAAATCCATGGAGAAGTTAGGTTTTTTCAAAAAAAACAAACTCAAAATGAAGGTACTCGACATTATGATTTAGTAAGAGTTGGAAATGAAACAAAGTACCTCAGTAGAAATATGTAAAATCGAAAAGATAGTACTTTCGGGTATTAGCACGCACGGTGAGTAAATGACACTATTAGTGCAGTTTTCAAGTTGACAATTGTACAAATATAGTTGAGTATAGAGTCGGGTTCAAAACTATGTAACACGACTTCGGTGAATTATTCATTAGACCAGTATAAACATAATTTATTATTTAAACATGGAGGATTTTTGAACAACTAGAAAACTTTGTGTGTGCCTAAAAATCAACCTTCATCAGAATGTGGAACATTATGATAAACGGTGTGAGGATAACGGCGCAACCAGATGTTGTTATGATGTGTTTCGAAAATGGAGATCAATATAAATTAAATGTTGCGTTTTTTGAGAAGTAGTCTCGGCCGCAACTCTAGCACGCAATTAAAGTTGATTTGTTTTAAAACATAAAACCGTCTAGGTACTTTTCGAAAATACATTTCTTGTGTCGGTTCACGAATAGTTTCTTAGAGAGTTACTGAATTCGTGATGTATTCTAAACCGATGAAACTCTGTGGGCATTTTGGTTAAAACTAAATAAAATAAAATAAAATATAAGTGGAATTTATTAAATTTTTATTCTTACAAAAATGCAATTAGTTTTATTTTAGAATTTTCCTCAAAAAGTACGTTTATGTAATTTCATAACGTAGTTATTTTTTACGTTAGCCAGGTAAAAAAAACAACACTTTATAAAACGTTTTACGTACTTTAAGGAATGTTGTTGGGTCTTTCATAAATATGTTTTCGTTATTATGTTATTCAACATTTAAAACTTGAACTTCAGTTTTTAGCGGAGAGGTTGGTACTTTTAACAAACTTTTAACTCGGTTAATATTGTGCCTACAGAAATTTAAAAAAATGTTTGTAATTTTATAATTTATTTTTTATAATTACAATTTTCCTGATAAAATTTAAGGTTTTAAAGTTCGAGAAATGTCATTTCCTAAACCACTTAGGAACTAATTTACACAAACTAGTTCCGCTTACTAACATCGAAAAATATTTCTAATTGCTAAATTCCCGAACTTTTCTCCCGGCTTTCAAACAGCCTACGCCTGCGAAACTACTTCACAATTATCCCGTCAACTAGTACTACCTTCTGATTGGTTCACAGTGCTCGCGTAAGCAATGGTTATATCACTTTTCTGCCCAGGCATTACTGCCATCGCATCTCCTGTACACAAAACTTCGTCCTGATTGGTGCGTTCTTTTTCTGATTTTATTAATGGATTTCCAAAAAAAGTATGGTTCCCGCCATAATTTCGAGTATAAAATACAGGTCAGAAAATCGCTGTTCGGCAGAACATCGAGGAGGATCCCTCGCTACAGAACAACTCTACAAGAGGCCATAACTTGCTCAGGAGGAATCCGGCCAAATTTTCTCACTTCACAGTTTCGAAGCGGAAGAGTGCCTCGCCAGCCCGCGACCGACCTGATAAACTCCCGGACTTCTACTATTTCTTCCGGCGATTAGGACAAAATCGTCCGAAAACCTATAATTTTTACGTGAAATCGAAACTTAACCGTATGTAACTCATTAATGATGGAGTCTACAAAATAACTTAGAAACATTTTTTGGTTGGACTCTGTTGAGTCCTAAAAAACAAATTTGTAGAGTTTTTTAAACAGGTTTATTAAATACTGTATAAAAATAACATTTTCATGTGTCTTCTGTTTATCTTTAACGATTGTTTTTCTAAGTTTTTCAAATTAATTTTATAGATAAAGAGCTACTTAATAATATACTATAATATTATATATTTTAGTATATTATGTAATATAAGATACTATGTTATATTATGTTATATAATAATAACTGTATAATCCATTTCATTTGACTTGCATTTGTTTGTGAACTGTTTATGCACCATTTAGCCATCTTATACAAAAATCTATAACAAACTGTGATTTTCAAAATTCTTTTAGTTGTGAAATACACATTAGAGGATCATGTGAATCTAATTGTTTCTAATTGATGAAAGCAGCATCTCGCTTTAAGGCAAGTCCATAGTGCACCGCCTACCGCTAAATTACTTAAAGCGCGACTCTAGCTGGTGATGGTTGTAGAGCAACGCTCGCGGGATCTTTCGTCAGTTGGCGTAATGGAGCTGTCACGACGTGTTAATGAAAACAAAAATTTTTTAAGTTTATTTCTCACGGTCTTTAAAACCCATTTCAGCAGCGACTTTCTTGTCAACGACGTTGCGGTTTTGGCGTAGCCCTTCCGCCATTTGTCCCAAATGACACTTTTCACAAACACTTAGGAGATTAAAATGTTTATTCGCTCCCATTTTATAAATACGAGTAAATAACGTACGCAGTCGCAGGATAACAGCAAACTGGTGGTACTGACTGTGACTTTGTCGCAGGTATTTTAAAGTCACTGTCAACAACAGTGACGCACAGAAAAAATACCTTTGACAGTATATTGCGGAGACTCGGTATTGCCTAGTAGAAAATAGACTAGCTGCACCTATTGAGAGGATTTAGACGTCCCTCGCGGTACCCGAGTCTAACACACACTTACACTTACAACACTACACTTACGACTTTAATACTTTACACTCACACTTACATTTAGGGAAGCGATAATAGCCTTAATGTGCTTTTCGCCTTAAAAAAAAAAAAAAAAAATAGAAAATATATTGGCGGCAACTATGGATTGGATTTGTCATCAGTCACTGCTAGCTTGTGCTGCGAATTGTTAACAAAATATTCACAAGTCAAGTATACTTGACATGGTGACAGAATCACAGAGTTGATGAAAATATCTATTTATAGGCGTCATAATTATTAGCGTGTTGACAAGTTGTTATGGCGCCAAATATAAAATAACAAGTTTGGCGCTAAAGAAAACACACTAAAAATACGGAGTTGATAAAGAGGTTTAAATTAATTGTGTAAAGATTAAGTAAAGCAGTAAATAGTAAAGTTTACGGTTCTTGTTTTCAAAATATGTTAGAAGAGAGCGATTATTATTTAGTTGAGTAGGCTACACTCGTCTGCCTTTCCTTGGTTATTTCTTATTGGTTGACGTATTACGTAACTTTTTGCTGCAGAGTGCATGGAGGCAATCTGAATCGCCTCAACAAATGCAAAACTGACAAATCTAGGAAAGACAGATTAGTGTACTCAACCAGTTCATAACATTTCTTGCAGAAATAAAGAATTGTGCATATATTATTAAACGATTATTATTTTATAATAATTATGTTTCTTAGCATATTTAATTTGTTTTGTTTGGATAAAGAATTATGTAAAATGTACTTTATTCAATTCCTACTATTAGTTCACTCTCTCTCTCTCTCTCTCTCTCTCTCTCTCTCTCTCTCTATATATATATATATATATATATATATATATATATATATATATATATATATATATATATATATATATATATATATATATATATATATATATATATATATATATATATATATATATATATATATATATATATATATATATATATATATATATATATATATATATATATATATATATATATATATATATATATATATATATAGTTCAAATTTTCAATCGTTAATAAAATTCGGTCTATTTATCCCCTTAAGTTCAAATAATTTTTTTAAAACTAGTATTGGATGACACTTGATGTTAATACAGTTTTTTCAAATATTAATATTGCATATTTGTACAGACTATACGATAGGATTTGATTTAAATAACATTTGTGTTGTAAGTAAATTTTAAAAAAATCTATAACAATATAACAAATATATTTATGAAGGATTTTTATAAGCAGCGCATGACCTAAGTAGGAATTGACTTAAAACAGTTACTTGTTTTTGTTTGGAAACATGACCTACTATTAATAAAAAAGCTTGTATCATTCATTATTAAAATAACAACAATCCGAACAAAAGTACTGTTAATAGTGATACGTAGGGGACATTCAGCCTACAATACAGTTATTAAGTCAAGAGAAGTGAATTTACAAACACTAACGTGTTACCGCATTGTGTACGAAATATCTGTTACTTTCCTAACACAAGTATGACTGTCGACAAAAATAACAGTCACTTGTATTTATCACCGATATTGGTGATACGTAGGAGACATTCAGCCTACAATACAGTTATTAAGTCAAGAGAAGTGAATTTACAAACACTAACGTGTTACCGCATTGTGTACGAAATATCTGTTACTTTCCTAACACAAGTATGACTGTCGACAAAAATAACAGTCACTTGTATTTATCACCGATATTGGTGATAAGTAGGGGACATTCAGCCTACAATACAGTTATTAAGTCAAGAGAAGTGAATTTACAAACACTAACGTGTTACCGCATTGTGTACGAAATATCTGTTACTTTCCTAACACAAGTATGACTGTCGACAAAAATAACAGTCACTTGTATTTATCACCGATATTGGTGATACGTAGGGGACATTCAGCCTACAATACAGTTATTAAGTCAAGAGAAGTGAATTTACAAACACTAACGTGTTACCGCATTGTGTACGAAATATCTGTTACTTTCCTAACACAAGTATGACTGTCGACAAAAATAACAGTCACTTGTATTTATCACCGATATTGGTGATACGTAGGGGACATTCAGCCTACAATACAGTTATTAAGTCAAGAGAAGTGAATTTACAAACACTAACGTGTTACCGCATTGTGTACGAAATATCTGTTACTTTCCTAACACAAGTATGACTGTCGACAAAAATAACAGTCACTTGTATTTATCACCGATATTGGTGATACGTAGGGGACATTCAGCCTACAATACAGTTATTAAGTCAAGAGAAGTGAATTTACAAACACTAACGTGTTACCGCATTGTGTACGAAATATCTGTTACTTTCCTAACACAAGTATGACTGTCGACAAAAATAACAGTCACTTGTATTTATCACCGATATTCCTACCTAACCTTAGCTAAACATTATGGACGTGTACGAAGATTGTAAAAAAAATATTACAGTCTGGGAAGAGGATTTGTAAATAGTCCTTGAGGTCAGAAATACAACGGAAATAGTAATCAATACAATATTTCTTCGGTTTTTAGTATAAACGAGGAAGAGACGAGGGGAGGAGGGACGGAACTGTCGGTTACCACGATGTTCCAAATATCATCCAACTTTTATTTTTGCTACACAGACCAAATATTGTACAATATGCGAGCCCGTTAATATTCTACACACGAGACTGGAGTGTTATGTAGAAGTAAGATTGTTATTGTCACACCTTTTAACGCTTAACTTCGTTAACCATATTCTGTTACGCTCATCTATTCACACTATTTAGTTGCACTGCATGCCTGATTTTTAAATCTTTTATAACCTGTGACGTCACAGAATTGGCAAAGACTCGCCGAAGTCTGTCGTTGCTGTTGTCGACGGCTAAAACAAATTACGAGACGAATAATGTAAACAAAACATTAACATTTATGTAAATACGGTTCAAGAAGGCTTGCAGGTAATGTAAGTGTTAGTGTGTGTGTTTGTGTGAGTAAAGCTTTCTCTCCTCACTACCGGAAAGAGAATTCTTAAATGACGTGAAAGCTTGAGCGCAACTCACGACTGATGCTGAAATTGTTGGGTGAATCGAGTCGTATTTAAAAATATCCGCCGCCGTTGTTCAAGAAATCGTTTCTTCTGTCATCGCAAATTAAAAGTTTTTAAATACTTACAGTATATTTTGATGAATGTTTATCTGTATATATTTGAGGATTTCCATAGGTAGGCTTCAAAAATGCATAATAAATATAAATCTTACTTGACAGTTTCCTTCTGAAATCCTTTCAGTAACATTCTCTCATGTTCTTTCCTTCTTCTCACCTCCTGTATTCAATCATTTCTTGCTTATAGTTTGTTCCTTTGACAGTTACTACTATTTCAAGTGCAAATATTTGCTAAAGGGGGTGGTGTCTCTACCACGAGGGTTTACCACCATCCCCACTCAAAAGAAGAAGATACAAAGGAAGAAGACAGACATCCACTATCCAACCCCCACGAATCCAACACCAATCTCCGTGCACCCGAGGATGACCCTTGGGGTCCCCCGTGGGGCTTGAGCACGAACCCGTGGTACCAGTAAGGCAAAATACCAAGGCCTGGACTGGTCACTGGCCCGCTGATCAGCCCACATGGCTTCACAGCTACGGTTTCGGCTTACCTTCCTGTCTGCAGGGAGCCCTACAGACACTCCAGCTCGCCCGGTCTTCCGTACCCACGCACACACTCACTCCCTTACACTAAACCTACTACACTCACTCTCCTCATACAAGCCCTAAACTCCTAATAACTCGCCTACCCACTCCACTCTCTCCTCTATTCTCCCTCGACTTCGCCCCTTTGCACCAATAACCCTATATATGGGTTCTTTTGACAGTCTTAATTTTGTGTGAGTAATATCGAAATAACCTACTGGATTAACCACGTCCTAAATCAATATTATCTGCAATTATGTTATAGTAAACTAATTTAGTTTAGAACAGCTGATTGAATTGAATTTACCGTTTGATATGACCGGAGTTTTTAATAAATAAACGGTGAAAATTTTACTATACGTTTTCTCAAATTCACTTATTTCTCCAAAAAATCCGACCAGAAAACCACGACTATTGGATCTAATTTTTGAAAATTAAATCGTTTGTTTTCGAAATTTTACGGTTCCGGAGTAAATCGGGAAAACTGAACAAATCGGACGGCGCGATCTGGGTTTGTTTTTGTTTTGTTGTTATCTAATCGCGGACCGTATTTTATTTAAAATTTGCTAAAGTGATTTGAATTACGAAGCTCAAAATTTGAGCAAAATCTGATGAACGGAGTTTGAAAAATTAAGCTGATTTTCAATTTTTTATAAATAGATTCTGAACACGATCGCTTAGGAATAAATCGACCCACACGTACGTTTTATTCTGTTACTGTTATTAGGTGTATCGAAATTTGATAAACATCTTTAGAGCCAATTTTGAGAAAATCAGATTTTTGACTTTTTTTCAAAGGCTTTAATTAAATACCTTCTTTTTTAAAAAAATGATTTGGAAGTATAGAGAAATGAGACTGCATGCCAAATTTCATATTAATCGGTCTCTTTCATATTAATTAGCTTAGTCTCTAGCGATATTTGTAGACACACACACGCACGCGCACACACACACAGACGGACAGATGTTCACACGTTTTTGTATAGTACATAGTCTTATATATTTGCTTGAAACATAAATAACACAGTGTAGTAAATGAAACTTAAATTGTAAGTTTCTAAACTAAATTTAAATTAAAAAATTATAAATACAAACATTTTGGAAAGCAACATTTTTTAATATATATTTTAGGAAATGTTTTGTTTAAAATGATAAGGAAATGACTATTTGGGAAGTGATTCGTTTTAAAATATGTAGAGTATTGTTTATTTGATATTTTAGTTAATAGTAAGTGTTCTATTTGTTTTGAAACTCTTTACAGTACGGGTATAAAAATGTGTGTGGGTCTAGCTGAAATATAAACAAAATCCACCAAGTGGTAAAAAGTTCCCGGCCAAGTTTACAGTTAAACAGGTTGTTAAATTTTGTTTGAATTCCGTCAAGAACCAGTCACCTGCTTCTTGCACAGTTTGCTGAATAATATCAATCTTGACGGCGTACCTTCGTCAAAATAGCTATCAGATTTCAGTCACGAATGCATTTGATAAATCGGTACGTAAAATATTGAAACGCGCTTGGCTGGAGTTTAGTGAACTTAAATGTCTAGAATTTATTTTAGATGATTTTTTTTCGGCGAAAAACCGTTAAGGTTATCATCGCCGTCATGCAGAATGAAAGTATAAAAAAAAATAACAAAAATTACTTAAATAAGAAAATAAAACTACAACAAACTATAATAATAAAAATAAATTCAACAAAAATTTAAATAACAGGTATAACTATATTACAATAACGAATACTTAAGAACTGAATAACAATGAATAATGAATAAAATTTAATAACAATTCGTAAAAGTATATATAAACATAACAGAAATAAAGTTATTTAGATAAAATAAATAAATAAAATAACACAAGAAATAACAATATTAAGTTTTATTTAAAACATTCAGACGATGAAGGAAGTCTAGAACCCGGTCAACAGCCGAGGCACTATCTCCCAACATCGTCTGCAAACAGTTGCTCAGACCAAACATAACACGCAAATTTTGGAAACCATCACAATCGAGCAGTATATGTTTTATTGTGATGGTTTCACTTCAGATGAATTACTAACAAACGGGTAGGTCTTCGCTGTGAGCTCGTTAAATGATATGGTTTCGGAGTGAATTATATAGTTTGAACCCAAATAAGTGCGTGGTTCAAGTTTAATACGCTGTACATAGGGAACAACATGGGAAAACACAATTTCTTTAAAGTGAGCAATGAATGAGGGCTAGCACGGAGGGTACGCGGCCGCTAAGAGCGAAGATTGATATTGTTCAGTAAACTGCATAAACAGGTGACTTGTTCCTGGTGGAATTTAAAGGTGATTTAACAACATTTTAATTTTAGACTTTTAGGAGTGTCACAGGTACCAAATATAGTGGTAGATGATTATGATAAATAAATCTGTCTAATAACTACTGAAGGTAACAAAATGTAAATGCAAAAATTACTTTAATACTTATGTTTGATTATAATAGCTCAAGACTGTGAGAAAAGAATATTTTAGAATTGTAGAGAACTTAAAAAAGATATTTTTTTAAATTTTCGTAACGTATTGAATCAATTAATAGATCAGCTGTTCAGTAAAGGTACAAATCAATAAATGTTTTGGCAGCTTATTGAAGTGTTATAGTTATAAACGTACTTATTTTTAGAAATTTTGTTCAAATCGTGACGAATAAAATGAGCTGATCCAAATCGGTTGTGTGGTTTAGTCTGTAAACTCGTCAGTTGATAATAATCTTTTGAATGTCGCCTCAGTGGCCTAGTGGATAGCGTACTGGGCTTTCACCCCGAAGACCCGGGTTCGATTCCCGGCCAGGGCTTGGCATTTTCATACGCTATAAATCATCCCATCGTCTGCATTAGCCTAAGTGTGCACAATAGTCGGACGTTAAAAAAAAAAAAAAATCGCCAGTTTTTAAGGAGGAGAAAGTTGTTAAAAGTACCGTTTTCAAAACGTACTTCTACTCTTTGTCTCTACCTGCTTTGAGTGTTTTAATTTTTTAATTCTTCCTAATTGTCATACCTTTTTAGGTAATAGTCGTTAGCAGTTTTCGTTTTTAAATTATGGATGTCTTAAATCCTGTAATCGTCAACTCCCGTATACTGCGTCAGCTTGGGTGACTTAGCGGAGCGTATCGCTACCGCGTTCCTTGATATGTGTTTTAAAGGTTTTGGATAAATGATGTTTTGAAGTATTTGATTTTTTTTTTATATTAAGGCGAAGAGCACATAGAGGCTATTATCGCCTCCCTAAATGTAAGTGTGAGTGTAAAGTGTTAAAGTCGAAAGTGTAGCGTTGTAAGTGTGTGTTAAGACTCGGGTACCTCGAGGGACGTCTAAATCCTCTCAATAGGTGCAGCTAGTCTGCACCCCCCCGCGGGGTTGAAGTATTTGATGAACGTATAGGAATTGATTTTACAGTGGAATAATAAATCATTTTCTTTAATTAAAAATTGTATTTAATAAGGTGTTTTTTAAGAAATACGATGTATACAATAAACTTGCACATATAAAAATAGGTTATACTTGGATACGATATTTATTTTAACGTACGCATTGTCGACTGCAATACAATACTTTTATTTTTGCCCCCTCCACTTTATACCGGATTTGTTTAATTAATTAACTCTGATTGTATACAAATATTTAAACAGAATTTAATAAATATCCCACCACAAAGGTATTAATTTAATTGGTGCATTTGGCTCACTTGTTTGTATATAAACAGAGCCACTTTAATAACATGATATTAAATGTATACAGTTAATTAGAAATATTAAAAAGCGAATAAACGCAACACTGTGATGAAAGAATTTCCAAAAGCTAACAACATTACGTAAATAAACATTTCGATACGTGAAAATCAAATTTGGCGCAGTCATTGATTTTGTTATTAGCTTGAATGCGTTCGTTACTTTGTAAAATTCATTTTTCCGTTTCAAATGTTAAATATTTATAATAACTTCTTTTATATATTACAATTTAACTTTGTCACCATACGAAGTATGAAGAAATTATGGTCCTCGTTGAAAAACCGATCTTGATGGATACATCCGTTTTCTGAGTCAAAAAATCTTTTCTTAACTATATGAGTCCGCTTTGGTTGAGGACTAAAATGATTGACCGGTTTCATTGTGCCTATCTAAAAACATAAATATTTCGACTTTCAAAAAAACGCTGTTAGATAGTTTTGTTTAGTTTTCTGGGGAATTTTTTTAATGTTATATTCAAACAAACGAGTATATTTTTTCTGGAGAAAACGTTTCGGAAGTCACGCTCTTCTAGAGTCTGTAATGAAGTGATTTAAACCTTAGTTTAATTAAGTTGAGATAAGCTAAGTAAACAAAACTTGATAATCTTTAATGTAATCTCTAAGATATGCACTAAACAAACAAGATAACATCTTACCCCACTATCAGTAGCAATACCCCACCAACAGAACCAGAGTATATAAGCAGCTGCATAGCGCTCCAGAAGGCTACCCCTAAAAATCAGGCTGACAATGTATAAAATGTACATCAGACCCATTCTTACTTATGCAGCTCCGGCTTGGTACTCACTCATCTCTAACTCTCGAAGGAAAAGGCTGGAATCCTTCCAAAACCGCTCCCTACGTTTCCTGACCGAATCTCCGTGGTTCGTCAGGAACGAAATCATACGCCACGGCCTTAAAGTCCTCACACTCGAGGAATATTCCCTCAATCTATCACGACTATTTTATCAAAACTAGCATCGCGAGCAGAAGGCTCCAAACATGCGCATCTGTCAGCCATTGTGACAGATCCCGCTCCCCCACTACGATACAGAAAAAGGCCTCTGTATCTAGTCTACGAACCCCCATGAAGTGGCTCATGTGAAAATCGCATAGTCACTCTTCTAAAAAACGTACCTTCAAAAATCCAAACCCAACCCACATCTTCATTTCTCACCTAGACAAGACGCAATAAAGCCACTTGCATTACACATATTGTAAATGTTGTTTAAAAGAAACAAGATGTTGCAGGGGAGAATTCGCCCGCCACTGACCAACCGTCCAGAAGGCAGTTGGGCTTCTCCAGCCCAAATCCTCCCTACCTTCCTATCCTGGTGAGGTACCGGCGTGTTGAGCCGACTGTACATCCGTGGACTATACCGGCGTGCTGAGCCGATAGTCATTCCTTCCTTTGGGGTTATACCTGCGTGCTGAGCCGATAACCTACTCCGGCCCAAACCCTACCGACCTATCCTAGTGTGGTACCGGCATGTTGAGCTGACTGTACATCCGTGGATTATACCGGCGTGCTGAGCCGATAACCTACTCCGGCCCTAACTCTACCTACCGATCAACCTATCCTAGTGCGGTACCGGCGTGTTGAGCCGACTGTACATCCGTGGACTATGCCGGCGTGCTGAGCCCATAGTCATTCCTTCCTCGGAGTTATACCGGCGTGATGAGCCGATAACTTATTTAGTTCCTTTCCTGTCTATGCTGTAACGACACATCAGGCCGTCGACTTCCGGTTCCGAAGAACAGCAAGTTGAGCCGACTAGGTCTATGCCAGTTCAGTATCAAGAGTTAAGCAACGACGTGTGGTGTCAGCTACTCTTCCGTTTGAGAAGTCCAGCGCAGATCGCCAGACAGTCAGCCGTCTTCGGGTTCAGTGGCAAATAGAAGAAAAAAACAATACAAAGATTTATGTTCCTATTAAATTAAATAAATAAAGAAAATTTAAACCAAAAACTGCAGCTCTAATATAACAGAACCCATTCCAAAGAGTGTATCCGGGTCGAAGGTGCGCTTAAAGAGATTTAAATTTTAAGCAGGTGCAATGCGTTACAAGTCTTGTCCTTAGTTTTGAAGTTACGAACTAGTTACACTACAAGTTGCAGTGACATCATAATCCGGTACTTTGTATTGTAAACAAATGACTTCTAGCACTATTTTCATTTTAATAAACTTACCCTTGTGTTCTGTCAAATAAAACTTACGTTTTTTACATTTTAAGGTTTTTTAAATAATCGCGGTGCACAGTTATTCGCGAAACGAATTTTACAAGACTAACAACATTTAATAACATTATGTCATCGTTCATTTCGATCAAAAAAAAAAAAAAAAAAAAAAATTAAATAGCATCTATAAATTTCTATGTTCAGTATAATAATCTGTCTTCCCTAGCTTCGTCAATTCTTCTTTCGTTGACGCGTTTCGGAGAACCTCCATCCTCAAAAACTATTTCTATACTGCTATTTCTATAAACTATTTCTATAAAGTATAGAAATAGTTTTTGAAGATGGAAGTTGACACTTTCTTTCCGAAACGCGTCAACGAATGAAGAATTAACGAAGCTAGTGAAAGCAGATTATTATAATGAACATAGTGACAATAATCCTAGCAGAAAAGATGAAGAATATAAAAAGAATCTATAACTTTGTTATGGAACAAAATCCGTTCATTATTTTAAAAATGGCGGCAATAATAGCTCTCAAATTTTATATTTTTAAACAATATTGACTTGAACATCATAATTTTTTTATTTCCTGGATTTAAACTTCTAGTTTAGGCAGATTTGAAATTTGATTATAATAACGAAATCATATTTTCAGAAAAGTGTAAATTATTCAAGTTCTGAATGTTTAATATTTTGAATGACTGCTTCTAGAACTCAGGTTCGTTGCATACTTCGTAATCCCAAAGCTGTGTGTTACCGCAATGGTTTCTCCAGTAAGAGTTGCTTAGATACATGGTTAGGTTTATCATCGAAAATATTTTAGATGTAAAGGGAAAAATTACATTTTCGATGTAAAGGGAAACAAATTTTTCGATGGAAAAAAAAACATTTTCGATGTTTACCTGATGTAAAGGGAAAAAATGATAGAAATTTCGAAAGAAAAATATCATGTGAGAAAGTCATTGCTCCGATACTCCATGTATTATATAATTTACGATGTGACACACATACATACGTAGTGTAACAGATCTAAGTTTTGAGAAGGCAATATTTTATTTTCTTCTAAAAGACATACCACAGTTTCGTGTATTAGCACATCACAAACAATATAAAATACAGATTTAATCGCTCTCGGGCTGGCAGTATATTTTACTAAATCGCTTTAAAAGTGTCAGCCTTCAAATGTCTACACTTGTTGAATCGGTTCAGTGGTAACATAAAGCCGTGTTTATTGCCTATGACGTAACTGGTCTTTGAAGTGAATTGTCCCATGTAATGTTTGCTTTAAATATATCTGTACTTGAATATTTCTTAACAAAACATTGACTCAAGACATTAAGTATGTGACGTTCCCCAATAACTTTACACCCCCTCACTTGTGTAGAAATTACACTTATCTATTATGCTATGTCTACTATTGTGTAATTTCACCTATTCTCCACCTACTAGTGTAATATACTTACTATTGTAGAAATTACACTTGTTTACTGTACTGTATCTACTATAGTGTAATTTAATATACTCTCCATCTACTAAAGTAATCTACTGACTAGTGTATTTTTTTTTTTTTTTTTTTTTTTTTTTGTAAGGCGAAGAGCACATAGAGGCTATTATCGCCTTCCTAAATGTACGTGTGAATGTAAAGGGTTAAAGTCGTAAGTATAGTGTTGTAAGTGTAAGTGTGTGTTAAGACTCGGGTACCGCGAGGGACGTCTAAATCCTCTCAATAGGTGCAGCTACTCTGCACCCCCCTGCGGGGCCTGACTAGTGTAGAAATTACACTTTACTGTACTGTATCTACTATTATTACTATAATAATAGTAAAATTATTTACTATACTGTATCTAATATAATGTAATTTCATCTACTCTCAATCTACTAATTTAATCTACTCACTAGTGTAGAAATTACACTTATCTACTATACTATATCTGCTATAATGTAATTTCATCTACTATCCATCTGCTAGTGTAATCTACTCACTTTTGTAGAAATTACACTTATTTACTATACTGTATCTACTATAGTGTAATTTCTTTTACCTACTCTCAATGTACTGATGTAATCTACTCACTGGTGTAGAAATTGCACTTATGTACTATACTATATCTATTGCAGTGTAATTTCACCTACTCTCCATCTACTAATTTAATCGACTCACGTGTGTAGAAAGTACACTTATTTACTGTACTGTATCTACCTTAGTGTAATTTCATCTATTAGTGTAATCTACTCACTAGTCTAGGAGTTACACTCATTTACTATACTATATCTACTATAGTGTAATTTCACCTACTCTCCATCTGCTAGTGTAATCTATTCACTTTCGTAGAAATTACACTTACTGTATTGTAATTTCACGTACTCTCCATCTGCTAGTGTAATTTACTCACTAGTCTAAGAGTTATATTAATTTACTATACTGTATCTGCTTAGTGTAATTTCACTTACTCCATCTACTAGTGTAATCTACTCACTAGTCTAAGAGTTATACTAATTTACTATACTGTATCTGCTTGGTTTAATTTCACTTACTCCATCTACTAGTGTAATCTACTCACTAGTCTAGGTGTTATACTAATTTACTGTACTGTATCTGCTTAGTGTAATTTCACTTACTCTCCATCTACTAGTGTAATCTACTCACTAGTCTAGGAGTTACACTCATTTTCTATACTATATCTACTTTAGTGTAATTTGACCTACTCTCTCATTTCTCAACTTTCGCTCTCGTATTCTTCTCACGTTCTGTACCTTCTTAGTTTCCTTGATATATGTCGAAACCGACCCGTACCTTCTCTTCCAGGTGGATGCCATCTTGAAACTTTTATTGGTAATCTCTCCAGGTTTACAACCTCGTTCCTGCAGGCACCATTCCTGACCAAAATATTTCTTGGGGTGGTGGGACATGGGTTCAGAATAATGCCGGTTGTTACAGTTTCTTCCAAACTGACCCGGTTGCCTGCCGGTAATGTGAATTGTAAGTGTATTTAGTTTAGAAAGTAGGTATAGAAATGCATTGTCTAGTAATTCATAAAACATTATTGAAGTCATACAAAAAGTTGTATAAGTAATCTCTATAGTAAGTTTATTGTATTACATTTGTAAGTAAAAACAGTTTAAATGTTTCAGATCTGGGTCCTCCAGTCTTCAGGAACTGTAAGTCTTCTATTTTCCTTATTTGGTGTTTAATTACAGTGTGTTCTATAAGTATGGACATTTTGTGATTACAGAATGTGTTCTATTCCGTAATGTACTAAATTTATTCGGGTGAAGTTAACTGGCAAAATACAGTACACGTTAATGGTCCAAAAGCGACCAACATTGACGGATCCAGAAAATAAACAGGTACCGAACACATCATGGTTTGGTTCTGTGACCCAACTTTAAAGTTATTTTCGTATTCGGAGAAGATTCTGTCTCTAGTTTAAGCCTTTTCATTAGTTACGTCAGGCTTCATTAGTCGTTCAGCAAAATTGAAACACACAGTTTTACAAAATTCTTTTATCAGTGACATGTAGTTACCGTGATGCATCTTCAGGTATAGTAAAGCTAAACATTACAAAATGAACTTATATACTAATACAATTGATTTTAGTATTAATATTAACATTAGATGTTAGTATTAGCTGTTAGTATTAACTTCTTGGGTAGAGATAGACATCAGCACTAACTTACATTCCTTCATAATTCACCGAAAATCTACATATACAGACCAGCTCATTTCAGACACCATTTATATTGGTACCTCCATTTATAGACATACCTCCTTTTGTAGTATGATCCACAGACTCCCAACTGTACCAGTAACTAGTACCTGTAACTTTAATTTTGAATTAAATATCATCAAACGGACTGATGTCAACAATTAACATAGTGTTGATCATGTGACTAGAATGTTAATTAAAAAGCAAAAGTCATTAGTAATTAGTGTTATATACAGAAACACAAAAGTATTATAAAATACCCTTTTTAGACAATATAAGTTACAAAATTATAAATTTAATCTTAGATAAAAGTAATTATAAACCAGCTTCTTACTGTGCATCGAATTTAGGATTAGACATTGTCAACAATAAGGATAAAGTAGATCTTTTACTAAACAGTGATGTATATAAAGTTGTCTTTGAAGGGTGACTTTGTTAATTGGTAGGAAGAGCTACAGAATCTAGAGTTTAAGAACATTACTGAAATTTTGTGGATTATTTATTAGAATCGGTTTTTTTCTTTTAATTTGAAAAATATCATTGTAATCGATAAAAACCAAACACGGTGTAAAACTAAACAATTAAGCAATTCTGGACATATATAGATCTATTTGTAAAAACCCAAATTTTAATTTAAACGAATAGACTAACTCTAGCCTCTTACAGTCCTTTACAGTCCTTCATTTCATTACATTGTCTTTTCCAGTTTAAAATCAACTGTGTTATATCAAATTATATAAGTACACTTTATAATTATTGGCTTTACTATGAAGATGTCTCACGATGAAACATATGTTACTGAATAAAAAAGGATTTTGTGAAACTACTTATGTGTTCCTGGATATCATGGAGTGTCACCAAGTAACGGACTGACTGTTCAATAAATAATTACACGTGTTCTTGAGGATTGGGTGGCCCAGCTGCGACAATGCGTGGCACAAAATGGCGGGTATTTCTAGCACCACCCCTGTGTTTACAAAATTATTGGCACTGTAGAATATATATTTAAAAATTACTTTATTATTAGATTATTTAAATAGTTTTCAGTGTTTTGATTTGAAGAAATTATGACGATGATTCTGTATGGTGCGAAACCATCTGTAGTTAGAATGTGTAGTGCTCAATAATCGTACTCAAGCACTGTAGACTATTTCATTTTCATTTTCTCTTGAAAACACGAAAGTGACTCTGGCGCGCATAAAAGGGTTCATTTTCGTCTTTTTATTTCATTCTAAAGCTTAATTTCCTAATTTATGCCGATTTTATTCAGGCTTTGCAAACAAATCGTTTAAAGAAACATCTTTATCAAGTTCGTTTTTGAGCAAAATCCGTTTAAACGTTTCAAAAAGGCAATTATTTCAAACCTTTCAATATCACAACTTTTTTACGGTACACATTTTTGAAAATCAAATTTTCACCAACATAATCAGCGTTAAAATGTGCGTAAATCAGATTTTCAAATTTTTTCGAATTTCATTGATAAATTTATAATGAATTGTAGATTTTAACACTGATCATGATGGTAAAAGGAGATTTTCAAAAAAAGTGTAAGATAAAAAACAATACTGTTGAAATTTTGCTTCGATCACGTCAGCGAGAAAACTTCGTGCCGTGTTATTCTGATAATACTCATGATTTATATAAAATAGCGTTTTGTTTTATCAAAAATTCTTAACTATTAATGTTCACATAAATATTTTATCACATAAAAAAAATCACATAAAAAGTGTATTTAGATTTTTTTGTATATCCAGTCTGGTTGTATATCCAGAGATGGTTCACCATCTCTGCAGAGGATTGTAGTGTTAAATGGTGGACAATATGTTGCTACAATTCTGTATTTCTAAACTGCTTAAATAAATAAATATGTGATGATGTTTTAACACGTTTTTACAAATCAGAGGGAATCATTAGTTCACAATCTTTCTTGCGCTGTGACGCTGCCTAATTGTATAACCCCCCCCCAAATACAAAATAGCCATTGTCAAAATTAAGATGTTTTTCAACTTTATTTTTCACTTTTTGCGCTTGAGTACTTGACTTATTTCATTATCAGTTTAGAAACTAGAGTAAGTTGTCGATAGATAGTCAAACGAAAACATACTTCCAGACTACATACAGACCTCGAAAATAATTAAAACTTATCGGATGTAATCAGGTAATCAACAAAGTTGAATAATTATCAGCTGTTCCAAAACTATTGGTCGCGGGAGGGCGGACGGCTTAAAACTTTTTAACTCTAGACTGCAAAAAAATGGAAAATTGAACATATCTTAAGAAATATGTTTTATAGTTCCGTTAAAACTGCTTCACTGCGAACTGTAAAGTTACACTTGGAAATGAAGTGAACAGGGCGACAGGACAATACAACAGTGCTGGGCTCGGCTACTACTGGAACTGCGGTGTGCATCATGACGAATGTTTTTAAAAAATACAGTGAAATAAAAAACTGTTCATATTTCTTGTATAGGCCTAATAGTTACACTTCATATGAAGAAAAGATAAAACAAACCCTTTTATAAAAGGGTGTACAAGTGAGTTGAAAGAATTTAGGCTGACTTACTTTCACACCATTTTCTCGTTTCTTCTGATGAAGTTTAATTATTAGGCACAGACAAAATATAAAGAGTTTTTATTTCATAAAATTATTTTGTTCCTGTTTTTTCAAATATAAAATATATATATATATATATATATATATATATATATATATTATTATTAT
This sequence comes from Callitettix versicolor, assembly GCA_022606455.1. Taxonomy (NCBI): domain Eukaryota; kingdom Metazoa; phylum Arthropoda; class Insecta; order Hemiptera; family Cercopidae; genus Callitettix; species Callitettix versicolor. The sequence continues at coordinate 37,777,594 of CM040188.1, read as the reverse complement.
TATTATTATTTGCGCATAGACCCTGTTGGTTCACGCAAAACACTCCGACTCATGTCTTGTTCCTTCTAATCCTCCACACCTCCCTCATCCTGTCCCCATGGATCCTCTTCCGCTCCTCGTCCATTTTACCCCTGCTCTCTTTGGGATTTCATTCTCTGGGACCTTCCAACCGAGCATCTTTCTCCTGTATGCGTGCCTGTCTTCAACATCTGTTGAGTCTATTCCTGCGTCATGTAGGTCTATTCTGACTTGTGCGATCCACGACGTTGTTGATTTGACACCTTGTATATACTTAAGGATTCTGTTGTCAAGTCTCGTTGTTGGGAGTCTACTGATGTGTCCATAGAACCGAAGCCTCCTTCTGATATCTGCTGCCAGGTTCGATATCTTCTCTGTGGTCTTCCGGGAGTGCAACCTGTATCCATCTTCTGTTAATCTCGGGCCAAGGATCTTCCTCAAGATTTTGCGTTCTTCCTTCAAAATACCCTCCATGGTAGCTTTTGTGTGGAGTGCTAGCGTCTCGCTTGCATATAATACCTCCGGTTTTATGACTGTGTTGTAGTGTCTGATTTTTGTGTGCGTCGACATACATCTCTTATTGTAGATATCACGCGTTATACCAAGAGCCCTCTTCATTCTCAGTAGCCGAACCTTTTGCGCAGCCTTCTCGCCACCTGTGGGTTCAAGAATTTCTCCCACAGGAGAAATATTATATATATATATATATATATATATATATATATATATATATATAAAATATATATATATATATATATATATATATATATATATATATATATATATATATATGTGTGTGTGTGTGCGCGCGCGCGCGCGTGTGTGTGTGCGTGCGCGTGTGTGTGCGTGTGTGCGTGCGTGTGCGTGTGTGTGTGCGCGCGCGTGTGTGTGTGTGTGTGTGTGTGTGTGTGTGCGTGTGTGTGTGTGTGTGTGTGTGTGTGTGTGTGTGTGTGTGTGTGTGTGTGTGTGTGTGTGTGTGTGTAACTATTTTATAATCCCGCTGCAAACTGTTTCTAAATTACTAACAGAGATATTTGTGTTGCCGGTAATGTAGACCTTGACAATACAACTTCCCGCAAAACAGACGATTCCTAGTTAACCATCCACAAAACACGTGTTGCTTACGTTTACATGTACCCCTATCGTTTCTTAAATTTTCCACACAATTGATGTTCAGTCAGTACGTAACAAGCCTTCTGGTGCCTAAGAACCATTACGTTAGATAAATAAATGCTGTAGGATATATTTTTTAAAAATCGATCCACTGAAGAACTCTGTGCTCAGCGTGCTAAAATACTGCGTTCGTAGGCAAAACGTTGTTTATGAGAGGTTGAGATACTAGATGTTTATACATTGTTGCCATAGCAACGGACCGGTATCCAAAACAAATGATTGTGGTTTCATCACTACCACCACCCCTACGGATGTAGGCTATAATGATAGTGCCTTTTTGGTTGAATGCGTTAAAGATTTTGCTCAGTCTCGCTTCGAGCTATAAGGTCAAACAGTCATTGTACTTGTTATTACTTCGTATGTTGGCAATTAACTTCTACCGCGAGACCAGTCCCAACCTAACCTCAAATTACACAGGTCTCTCTAACACGTAATAATGGCATTGCGATGTAGGTTATTACAGTAACCAAAACACGTTTCTTAATTTCACTGTAAGAATGTTCTTTTCCGAAATTTATTTTAAGGTTTTATCTTTATTTTCTCGCGGGTATTATGATGAAAGAAACTGTATCAAACATGATATCGTTTTCCTTCTTACTACATCAAACATGATATCGTTTTCCTTCTTACTACATCAAACATGATATCGTTTTCCTTCTTACTACACATATTCGAAGTATAAAAAATTATAGTGATAGTAAAAAATTATCGGTCCGGAGATTTTTATTGATTTACCCTTTCTTTTATGTCTCCTGAATGCAAATATGGTTTTAAAATGTCTTTCTGTCTTTGTGTCTGTTCATATTGCTGGCAACTAATTTTCCGTTGAAATTTTGCTTAGGTCTGGTTTGTCTATATCATTGGACCATTTTGAAGCACTTTTAGGTAAAAAAGTGTTAAAATGTTGTCACATGTTCATTAAATTTAGCCTAGTTTATAAATATCCAAAGAAGACATATGAGTCACCATACTCCTACATACTCAAACAAGATGTTTGGGTCATTATAGACCTTAGTCCTATATAAATACCTAAACAAGATACATGGGTTAGTATACTCCTACACAAATACCCAAACAATATATATATATATGTATGGGTCACTATACTCCTACATAAATACCCAAACAAGATGTATGGGTCATTATACAACTTAGTCATACATAAATACCTAAACAAGATGTATGGGTCATTATACAACTTAGTCATACTTTATACCTAAACAAGATATATGGGTTAATATACTCCTACATAAATACCCAAACAATATGTATGGGTTGGGTCATATACTCTTAAATAAATACCCAAACAAGATTTATGGGTCACTATATTCCTACATAAATACTCAAACAAGATGTATGTACACTTGTCATTATACAACTTAGTCATACCTTAAATACTCAAACAAGATGTATGTACACTTGTCATTATACAACTTAGTCATACTTAAATACCCAAACAGTATATATGGGTCACTAAACTCTTACATAAATACCCAAACATGATGTATCGGTCACTATACTCCTACATAATACCCAAACAAAATGTATGGGTCATTATAGACCTTAGTCCTTCATAAATATTTAAACAAGATATATGGGTCACTATATTTCTATATAAATACCCAAACAAAATGTATGGGTCACTACACTCAAAAAGATGTGTGGATCATTATAGACATAAGTCCTACATAAATACCTAAACAAGATATATGAATCACTACAATCTTTCATAAATACCCAAACAAAACATATTTTTGTACACTATAGTCCTACAAAAATACCAGGAAATATGGCTTACTATAGTACTGCAAGGTTTATGGGGAATCGAAAAAAACTGAAAAATCGTGATTATACCGGTTTTGCTAATATTTTAGTCATATATGAAGCTTCTTAAGCTAGTCGATTTTGAAATAAAAGAAACTTACTCCTTAAGTAAAAGGAGTGAAAAAATTGTTTTTAGATTTTCCCCGATTTAATCCGAAATCTTAAATAAAATTTGTTACACTTCTTTAGTTGTTAATGAAGTATCTTGTAATTTATGACTAAATTTTGCGCAGAAGCTGATCAACCAATTTTTAGAAATTTAGCCAACTTTTCAAATTTGTTACCGTTTTTTTTTATTGGACGTTTTAAGATGTAATTGTATAAGATAAGACTAATTATTATTTCCCCCCTTAATTGTGATAAACATTTCGCGATCGCGCACATGCACAAGCATATATATATATATACATATCATGGTAAGGCTTAGACCCGAGACCTTGAAATGAGCGACGATCCTCACTTCTAAGTTACCTTTTTTAAGTTTCGTGGTGTAAAAGTGATCTAGGTAGGTAATCTGTAAAGAGGTCAGGATCGTCGCTCATTTCGAGGTCATAGACTTGATTCTTTCCTTGAAGACCGGTCCAAAATGCTGAAAAGATTAATGAAATTGCTGGTCTGTAGAAATTTGTCGGTTAGCATTGTAGCGTTTGTAATTTTAGTCCGATTTTATTCAAACTTAGCACGAATATCGATTTGGCAATATCACGGGTAAGTTCGGTACTCGGCCAAAACAACTTCAAAATGACGGTCATTCCAAACCTAAAAAAATTGTGTACAGTATTTTCATCTTACACTATTTGTCTTATATTCGATGTAGAACAGCCAGTAACTTATTTAATCGATCGTTACACTTAATCTTTAATTAAGTCATCAATGTCAGTTTCTAGAGCAACCATTATCCAGATTATAGTGGAACCATTATAGAGCTAATCGAAGTTCATTAAACTCTTATTAATTTAATGAACCAAAATCGGTTAAATAATTTAATAAATATTAATGTTCAATTTTACAAAATGTTATCAAAGCTTCACATGTGACATTTTATTGTGCTAATGTATTTTATTTTAACTATGATTAAACTACATTTTTTTAGGTTAATATTGCGTATAATTTTTGTGATTTTTTATATTTTATTCAGTACATTTTTAGCGTTTACAAGTTGTTTCTCCAAATTATTTATTGGGAATAACAATATAACCAATAAATTGATTTTAGGTCTTATTTGCAATAGGTTCACGAGTATGAAACGATAATGATTCATATGAAACATTAACAGAAGTATTTTGGTTATTTAAGTATAAATCTGTCCTATACTACCGCTTGGAGTGTGCCCAAAAAATTGGCTACAGTACTCAAAAACGTGTAACACAATGTAAACATAACAAAATATCTATGGAAACATAATAAACATTCAACATAACCTAAAAATTATATGTTGATCATATGTTTGAAAACAGCCATTTTCCTCTTGTTAATCTTTCTTTAATGTTAAATGAGATGTTACTTAGGAAACAAGGTAATATCTGTTTAAATATTTAAACAGAATACAAAATTTAATTAACTATTATGTTAATCTAGCATTTTTTTTTTCGTTTCACCCTCTTTCGGGTACGCTGAATCAATCATTTCTTGCGCGCTGTACTTTTCTTTGTTCCCAGTAGCTCTTCATTCTTTCCGATCTTCTCTTCCTCTCCTCTTCCGAAATGACAGGTTTAGGTCTTATTTTGGCTTTATCTTGGAATCTTATTCTTTCGTCTTTGGTAATTATCTTAGCAGTTTGGTCAAACAATGAATCTTCTGTAATTTTTAATTCTATTAGGTCTTTTTCAATTTCTTTAAACCAGTTCGGTTTTGTTTTACGATTATGGAAAAAATCATGGAAAAAAATCTAGCATTTACTATAGGAGTATTAAATAAGTGTTTTACAAATCCTGTAAAAAACCATAAGCTGCACAAAGTAGTATTAAAATTTTTAAAAGCCATTAAACGAATGTAACAGCGAGTGTGGTTAATTTTCTTATTTTCATTTCAGTGTAAAAATAATGTTAATTTATGCAGATTTTATACATCTGATATTGTGACACCAACAGATGTTATGATAGTAAAACCGGTTTGTTAAAAACGTTATTAAAATAGATTTTAGTATTATTACTTTTTAGAAATTCCATCTTGTCAAGGAGGCAGTGCATGCCGTGATTGTTGTTGCGTGCAGTAGCTTAAAAACTTCAAACAGTTTTTTTCCAAATCAAAATGTATTAAAAGTGTTTAATTAGTGTAAATAAATATCTTTCATTGATAAGATTTGACCTGATTTGATCTGTGACCTGATCGACGGCAAACAAGTTTAAAAGACACAGATACAAATATATTCTAATTTAATTACACATAAGGTTATAAACATCCTATGCTAACTTTCGGGAACTATTAAAACACCTGTTAACAAAACCAGGCTTTAAATCAAAATTCCTTCTTCCAGTTTTAAAGAAGAATGTTTGCGTTGAGCCTGTTTGACTAATGAAGACGGAAAGGATTAAATGTAATTACGTTGGCTGTGAAATTGACAGCTGTTTTCATTCTTGTTTCACGCTGCAAAGAATTACTCGTGACACGCAGCTGTTTCGCTGGAAACGAATATCCTAAAAGTAACAATAACACCATAAATGTTTTACGTTACTTTTTGAAAATCTGTTATCACGAGCCTGTTTGACTAATGAAGACGGAAAGGATTAAATGTAATTACGTTGGCTGTGAAATTGACAGCTGTTTTCATTCTTGTTTCACGCTGCAAAGAATTACTCGTGACACGCAGCTGTTTCGCTGGAAACGAATATCCTAAAAGTAACAATAACACCATAAATGTTTTACGTTACTTTTTGAAAATCTGTTATCACGAGCCTGTTTGACTAATGAAGACGGAAAGGATTAAATGTAATTACTTTGGCTGTGAAATTGACAGCTGTTTTCATTCTTGTTTCACGCTGCAAAGAATTACTCGTGACACGCAGCTGTTTCGCTGGAAACGAATATCCTAAAAGTAACAATAACACCATAAATGTTTTACGTTACTTTTTGAAAATCTGTTATCACCAGTAATAATCCGCGTTAAACTCTGCATAAATTAGTATACACTTTAGCAAATATTTCATTTTTGTATTTTCATTTAAATTTGTAAATTTAAAATGCTAATTTTGCGGATTGTAATGTTGGTTACGACGGTGAAGTCAGAGTTTCAAGGAAGCGTAAAGTCAAAAGTAATGTTTCTTAGTTATTTGAAATGGCACTTTGCTGAAAATGGCCAAAAAATTAAGTTTTGTTATAGTTCTAAATCCCCTTTATACAAAAAATGATATAACTTTATACAAAAAATTCTTGCGGGTTTTTATTGCAAGCTTGTAGTAAAAAAACGGCAAAATTATAATTTTTACCTAAGTAACTTTTTTAAAATGTCTAAGCATGAGGAAAATCATGATTTGTTAAAAAAAACACTATAATACCTATTAATTTTAAGAAAACTGTACTTATAGTGACATGGAAAATGATAGGGCAAAGTGACGCCCTTAAAACTGTTAAAGGGATTTTGCTGGGTAACAAACTTGTCAAAACTATGACCAGACTCAATTTTTAGTCCCACGTTTGAATCAAATCGGAAGAAAATTGTTATTGTTAGAGTCCTAAGACACACGTTTGTAATTTTCAACAATCTCTGTAAACGTGTTCTAGAAGTCCCGGGTCTTGATTATAGCATATCTTCCTTATCTCATTTCCTTTAAAAATGTATGGCAATATGTGTTTTTAAATTAGTAAATTATTTAAATCAATTTAACGTTGAAATGTTTTTTCCTAAGTGTCTGCATAGTGCGAACATGGAAGTAGAAAATTTATTTTATAAAAGCGTGGTGGGGTATTTTTATCTTCGTTGACCAGTTTTGAGAAATTCCATTTAAGTTTTTAGCGAATTTACATTGGAAAAAGAGCCATTGAGTAGCATGGTAAGACACAGACCCAGGATCTTGAAATGAGCACCGGTCTTGAAATTTAAATCACATTTTGAGGTCTCGTTAAAAAATATTTTACTCAAGCGCGCTCAAACGTGTGTAAATTTCAAAATATTTAAAATTCAACATTTGTTTGTCTTAAATGTTTTTGAAAATATTTCACCGTAGTAATCAATGTTAAAAACTGCTTTAATCGGCATTTTAAAATTTTCAAAATCCATGGTAATTTTTTTACCATTTTTTTATGGCGGTCAGGGCTTATTTTCGTATTTTGAAAGTTTAAAATGCTAATAAGTGTAAATTTTAATGTCCATTTTGATAGGAATATCAGAATTTCGCAAAAGGATAGAATGCATTTTGTTTGAAATTCGCTTCTATCACGTCAGTGTGCCGCGATTATTTCTGTTCCTCCCGAACCAGTTCTTTTTTTTGGTATAGGGACAGATATACTTTATGCTTGGGACTACTGTTGAGCAAAGTTTGATCAAAACGGTTGTAGCTGTATCCGATTCTGAAAAAAAAATTTTGATTGTGATTTATTACCAAGAAAAGCCTATAATTGTGATTTATTATAAGAAAAGCCTTTAACAATAAACAAAATAAAATTTGTTGTCCCGAAATTACGACACAATATAAAATCGATCAGTTGGTTCTTAGTTTCCAGCGATGTGCGCAAAAAAGAAAAGTTATTTCCGAGATCTGAGAAAAGATGTACCATCGAAATCTCAAGATCGATTATTTTGTGATCACAGTTTTTATAAATGTGAGCATAAGAAGAACTAATTGTAAGAAATATTGCATTTGCAGTAACAAAGGCAGTGACTTTCGATGCAGATAACAGACTTGCTGTGAATAGAAGCTTCGGTGGTTATTTATTCAGTAAGAAAGGGAAATGTAATTACGTTGTACTTAAAGCTTTATAGAGCAATGCGTGAAATTGGAAATCTGTTGTTCCAACGTCACTTACTGTCAAGAAAACCAAAAAATGGTTACAATTAAATTTATGAAAATTAAAATAGCGCAGGCACATTTTATACTCTTTACTAAATTCATGCAACTAAATATTCGGGACTTTCCAGTTATGTTTTGGATATTGAGGGCTACATCTGAGACAAATGTTTAACCGAAATTATCAAAATGTTTCCTTTTTTTGAAAACATGATTTTTTTTGTCAGTCACTTCTAAATTTTAGTTTGAAACGTTTCTACCGAAACATTATTCGAATCATTTGGCCAACTCTGTTAAGTGAGTACATACATACGAGATGTGGCCAAATCAGTTAAGTGAGTACATGCATACGAGGTGTGGTCAAATCAGTTAAGTGAGTACATACATACGAGGTGTGGCCAAATCAATTAAGTGAGTACATACATACGAGGTGTGGCTAAATCAATTAAGTGAGTACATACCTACGAGGTGTGGCCAAATCAATTAAGTGAGTACATACATACAAGGTGTGACCAAATCAGTTAAGTGAGTACATACATACAAGGTGTGGCCAAATCAATTAAGTGAGTACATACATACGAGGTGTGGCCAAATCAATTAAGTGAGTGCAAACCTACGAGGTGTGGCTAAATCAGTTAAATGAGTACGTACATACGAGGTGTGGCCAAATCAATTAAGTGAGTACATACATACGAGGTGTGGACAAATCAGTTAAGTGAGTACATACATATAAGTTGTGAACAAATCAGTTAAGTGAGTGCATACATATGAGGTGTGGCCAGATCAATTAAATGTGTACATACATACGAGATGTGGCCAAATCAATTAAGTGAGTACATACCTACGAGGTGTGGCTAAATCAGTTAAGTGAGTACGTACATACGAGGTGTGGCCAAATCAATTGAGTGCATACATACGAGGTATGGCCAAATCAATTAAATGAGTACATACATACAAGGTGTGGCCAAATCAATTAAGTGAGTACATACATACGAGGTGTGGCGAAATCAATTAAGTGAGTACATACATACGAGGAGTGACCAAATCAATTAAGTGAGTGCAAACCTACGAGGTGTGGCTAAATCAGTTAAATGAGTACGTACATACGAGGTGTGGCCAAATCAATTAAGTGTGTACATACATACGAGTGTGGCTAGATCAGTTAAGTGAGTACATACATACGAGGTGTGGACAAATCAGTTAAGTGAGTACATACATATAAGTTGTGAACAAATCAGTTAAGTGAGTGCATACATATGAGGTGTGGCCAAATCAATTAAATGTGTACATACATACGAGATGTGGCCAAATCAATTAAGTGAGTACATACCTACGAGGTGTGGCTAAATCAGTTAAGTGAGTACGTACATACGAGGTGTGGCCAAATCAATTGAGTGCATACATACGAGGTATGGCCAAATCAATTAAATGAGTACATACATACGAGGTGTGGCCAAATCAATTAAGTGAGTACATACATACGAGGTGTGGCGAAATCAATTAAGTGAGTACATACATACGAGGAATGACCAATCAATTAAGTGAGTACATACATACGAGATGTGGCCAAATCAATTAAGTGAGTACATACATACAAGGTGTGACCAAATCAGTTAAGTGAGTACATACATACAAGGTGTGGCCAAATCAATTAAGTGAGTACATACATACGAGGTGTGGCTAGATCAGTTCCGTACATACGAGTTGTGGCTAGATCAGTTAAGTGAGTGCATACATACGAGGTGTGGCCAAATCAGTTAAGTGAGTACATACATACGAAGTGTGGCCAAATCAATTAAATGAGTGCATACATACGAGGTGTGGCCAAATCAATTAAGTGAGTACATACATACGAGATGTGGCTAAATCAATTAAGTGAGTGCATACATACGAGATGTGTCCAAATCAATTAAGTGCATACATACGAGGTGTAGCCAAATCAATTAAGTGAGTACATACATACGAGGTGTGGCCAAATCAATTAAGTGAGTACATACATACGAGGTGTGGCCAAATCAATTAAGTGTGTACATACATACGAGATGTGGCCAGATTACTTAAGTGGGTACACACATACGAGGTATGGCTAAAAAATAACCGGATCAATTGTATCACATTCATTGTTTTTATTTCTTCAGAACTTTAACATTAGGCTATCTTCTTCAATATACTCCCCTCTACGATCTCTACACCGCTCCATGCGAATTTTCCATTGGTTAGAGCATTGTTTCGTCATTTTCTGAAAACATGCTCAGGTCCTCTGTAGCTTTTTCTTTCACAGCTTCTGTTTGTCTCAAATCTCGTTAGTTTCAACACTGATTTCACTTTCGGGAAAAAAAGAAGTCACACTGAGCAAGGTCTGGTGAGTAGGGTTTGTGTTCCAACATAGGGATCCCATGCTTAGCCAAAAACGTATCACAACCAATGGCAGAATGGGCCGGTGCGCTGTCTTGATGAAGAATCCATGACTTGTTTTCCACAACTCAAGTCACTTTGTTCTTAATCGTTCATAGAGAGTAGTTAGGGCCTCAAGGTAACAATTTTTATTCACGGTTTGACCTCCAGGTAGCCAATTTACGTACACAGTCCCAATATGTTGAAAAATTCAATCGTCACGACTTTGAATTTTGACTTGATCATTCTTGCTTTCTTCAGTCTCAGTGAATGGGGGCTCTCCAGTGCAATGATCGGTGCTTAGTTTCTGGATCGTAAGTAAAAAACCAAGATCCCTCACATATTGTTACCCTTTCCAAGAGTTTAGGATATTTTTTAATAGATTTCAAAGTTTAGTGTAAGCAAAAATCTTCATTCGAGAGCTCTTTTGTTCAGGTGTTCAAGATTTTTGGGCACCATTTTTGAACAAAATTTCCTAATGTTAAAATGCTCATGCAGACTCTGTGTCGAACTGATTCTTTGTCAATTCCAATGAGCTCAGTGACAGCACGATTGTTCAGCATACGGTATTTTCGGATTAAATTGCAGATTTTTTTTAATGTTTTGGTTGACATCAAAGGTCGTCATGGAAATAGGTCATCGTCAGTCTCTTCTCACCCTTCTTCGAATCGTTTAAACCACTCAAAAACCTGAGTGCATGATAAACATTCATCACTGTACAGTTGTTTCAACAAAGAATAAGTTTCTGCAACATTTTTCCAACAATTGGTGAACGCATGGTCTAGTACAAACCACAGCCCAACTGAGGGGTCGGCAATGTATCGTTTAACCTTGACGCACTCGCTGGTTGTCTTTAGAAAAATCAGTCCGGTTATTTTTTAATTCACCTCGTATATTTATGTGCATCTTTATGTACTTCGTTATATGACCAAAATGTGCGTAGTTGTTGGAGGTATTTTCCAAAAAAGTATATACATTAAAAAAAAAAAAAAAATAGAAACAACTCAAAGAGAGTTCTAGTGGTCAAGATCGACTGTTTCACTTCACGTTCTTGGGTCTGGTCTTACCTTGATGGCCACTAAGCTTGTCCAATAGAAAGTCTTTAATACATTTTTATTCATATGCTGCTAGTTTCAATATCTCATTTGCCAGTGTAAATTTGCTAATAAAAAGACTTCAAACGTACCTTGTCTGCATGTTTTATTATTTATCGAAGCACAAATACAATCAAAGTATAGACTTTCACTGTACGCACACTAAGTAAAGTCCAATAAAATGAATAACTTATCACGCTTGATAGGGGTGTGTTAAAGTAGCGGACAACAAGATGGCGGGTATTGTACTGTACAATAATAATGAGTAGGTCTAACTGGAGTATGAATAATAAACAAGTGTTCAGACTTGTTTGTGATGAGATGGAAGCTTGCATTTGCATTTCAAAGGACACGTGACTTCAGTTTTGCATTTCTAGATAAGCGTTGTTTTAGGGATTCACTAATAGTTCAACAATTGAACTTGTCGGTTGCTTTGTGGTACTTACATACATAAGCATATCGTGCTTTATGGCACTTCAGCTCTGTAGGCGTAGTGCATCGCGTCAATTTGGTTAGTGTTTATAAAAGAGCTCCTAATTGTTTTTTAAATTAAATGTAGTAACATTCAACAACGGTAACCACTGAAATACTATTTATAAATACTAAACAGTAACTAAATCATACTCAATAATTAGGATTATGACCTATTTTCTTCCGTCTAGTAGTCTTGTACTACGAGATGGCTTGCGAAGGCTACCTCAGTTTCGAACTTCACTGTTTCATCTTCAGGTCGTAATGCAGCCCGTGTTTTTCAAAAATGTGGATCGGTATCTACTGACTAAAACAAACATAGAAAGTGTATTTTATTTCTCAAAATCGGTTCATAAGACTTACAATAATCAACGGTTCAAGAATAAATAATAAAAAGTAGTGATAATAAAACACCAACGGCGGTCAGGGTTTACTTTCATTTTTTCAATTTTTCCCTGTAGCCTATAGTTAAGTTATTTTAGTTCAAATTTGATACAATGACGTAATATTTGTAGTGTTCCTATTTTGAAAAATTAAGCAGATTTTTTAAATTTTCTATAGCTGCTGCACCGGAATTTTTTTTGTATATATATTAAAGTGTCCTTCATATACGTTTTGTTTGCGAAAGTGTGTACTTATGGGCTATATCTAAGCAACATTTCATTAAAATCGTTGTAGCCGATTTTGAAAAAAATCGATTTTTAAGTTTTTTTTAAAAACGTTTTGAAAAACCTTTTTGAAAAATTAAAAAAATGGTCCCAAGATATGGACAGACTAGTCCTATTTGCTAAATTTCATGAATTTCGGCGTATTGATTTAGTCTAGCGATGTGCATAGATAGGACCGGCATACAAGTAAAATATTCTGTTTTTGACTCAGGGTACCTGAAAACGATTAGACTAGTAGAAATATCAAATTAAATTTTTCATGATCATCTTACTTATTAGGTCCTGCGGTGAGTAAAAATATAAAAACATATAGGTTGATGTAATCGAATTCTTCCGTGTATTGCTATAAAACAAAAGCTGTAGTGGAGTAGCGAGGTGGTCATCTACAGAATGTGTCTCCAAACGAGCATTAGTAAATTCAGTTAACGACTGGAGTGGTGGGGGGAGTGGACATAAAATATTATTTCCCTTACCGCCGGACACAGCAGTGACAGTGACCTAGACGTACTAAAATTGCATTTTCTTACCTACACGACCGTTCTGTGCAATAAGAAATCCGATATTTTTCTGTCCGAGACATCCCCCCCCCGTAAAATTTTAAATTAAATTGAACGGATTTAAATTCAACCGTTATTTATTTATATTTAAATGTTGATCTGAATAAAAATCATCACTGAAGTTTAATAAAACTGGAGCTGTGCGTGCGCGCGCTCGCGCGTGTGTGAAAGGGAAAAAGAAATAGTTTTTTATTATAAAAACAGTTGATTAATTAATGTCAGGATCGGTGCACATTTCACTGTCTCTTGGCCTGCTAAGAACCTCCTCCAAGGGTACGTTAGTTATTATTTTTATTATTATGCTGGTATCTAAACGTAAAAACATTTTCGCGGGTAAGAAACCAAGTGTGTTGCAGGATACGGGCTGTGTGTTTTTGTTGTGCGGAGGAAGCGTTATGTTTTTTCATTCTATTGTCTTGAATGTTATTGTGAGGTATAGAAGAGTAGCGTACACGTTTAAATCAATTTTAAGCTTTTCGCTGAATTTCCACTGCGTCTGCCATCTTGGTATCCTGAGGTCCGATCATGTTGGCAGTACCATAGCGTTCGGAAATGTAACTGGGTAACGATGTCCAAACTGTTATCAAAATCAAAACGTGTTCTAGAGTTCAGCCCGTTGGGTCTTACCATGATGGCGGCTCCAAATTGGGACTTCGCTAATTACAGTTTAATTTAAACGCAAAGTAAATGCGTATTTCCTGATACACAATTAACGGATTTAACAAGCTACGCGATTGTAAATGTCATTAATATTTTAATTAAATGACATCCAATATTTGAACGTAAATGGCGGAGATGACAAGATAGCGTATCGCGTGCCTTATTTAACTGATTTTGTTGCCGTGCAAGTAACATGTGTTTATTCACCTTATCAATTTATAAATGCGTTGTAATATTATTGTTTCCTAATAGTGAGGAGCAACAACACTGTCGAGACTTCTAGTATCCCAACACAGTGCAGACAAATTCTTCGTACTTTGTTATGCAGTCCTGAGCTTCGGATGGTCTAAAAACTGCTCCTTGTAAGTTCTGCTTGCTGGGTACGTAATGCACAATCGTTGACTAAAATCTGTATTTTGTTCAAGTGGGCAACCAAACAATTATGTTTAGTTAAACCTTAGTCCAGGATTTTCACTCATCCGTGGAAATGTCGGGGGAAAGGTGATGACTTCTATTTGGAATAAAAATTCCACTGTTTTTGGGTTATTTTGAAGACCTTGTGTCAACTAAGTGATTCAAGATTTGATCACAACACTGTCGAGGCTTCTAGTATCCCAACACAGTGCAGACAAATTCTTCGTACTTTGTTATGCAGTCCTGAGCTTCGGACGGTCTAAAAACCTTGTATGGTCAGCTTGCTGGGTACGTAATGCACAATCGTTGACTAAAATCTGTATTTTGTTCAAGTGGGCAACCAAACAATTATGTTTAGTTAAAGCTTAGCCCAGGATTTTCAATCATCCGGGGAAATGTCGGGGGAAAGGTGATGACTTCTATTTGGAATAAAAATTCCACTGTTTTTGGGTTATTTTGAAGAACTTGTGTCAACTAAGTGATTCAAGATTTGATACATATTTGGAAATTAAAGCAGACTCAGACTCAGCCCCTTAATCGAAAGGTGCAGGAAGTTTCCAATGTTTTGAAAAAAAGTACTTCCTGTAAGAAAGTTTTCTAATTAGTGGAGTATGTAGAGTTCTAATTTGCCTACCTGCAACTTCTACATTAGTGAAGAGGGTATTTTCAGTCATGAATAATATCTGATCAGACAGACGTAGTTTAAGTAGTTGAATACCTTACTTTCGTGTATTGAGTTTTATGATTTATTTAAAAGCAATACATTTTTACAGAAAACTGTAGTAGTGAAAATGTTCTACCGTTACAACTGGACCCGGTGGAAGGTAATAATGATACAGAATCTGCTGATTGGGCCTTTATAATTTCATTTTCTTTTTTGGAAATCAGTTTCATTGTCAGTATTTTGTGTCCCTAAAAAGTGCTAAATAAAATCGCATTTTTTAAAAATAAAAATAAATTTGTAATTTAAGTAAAATATATTTTTTATATTTTATTTCAGTTTTGTATTTTTAAAATAAAATTTCGTGTCCTTGATTTTGTACCCTGTCCTAACTTTTTGACGCTCTTGTTCTCGGTTTCGAGGAAACAATTATGCTTATTGTGTTGCAACTCATTTTTTGTTTCCATTTTTTTTACCGTTTACTAGATTTTGTTTCCATTAGGAATCCCTCTCATGGCCTATTTTGTACTTTCCTAACTGGTAATTGTAAAGGTGTGTTTACAGTTGGAAACACTTGTTTGAAACATATTGCTACAAACGTACGTAACAGTGCAGACAATCATTATGTTGCAAATAAATTCAAACAACAAACTATTACAGAATAAAACAGTCTTAAGTCTGTGTTAATGTTGTGTAGTTTGACATTTGCCTATTCCTTTTTGAGGTAGATTTGTTTGTAAAAATGTGTTTTAGAAAAACGTTTAATAAAAAAAATTGGATAGCCTAGGCCTACTTGATCTTTATACAAATCAAGTTAAAAAATATTGTCAAAATTTTAGGTTACTGTAAAGAAGTATGTAAAATAAAGCATATTTTTGAACTTGTAAGCGCACATTGAGCAAGTCGTAAAACCCTAACTACCAATAATCTTCAGGTTAGGTTATCCATTGTTTTCAATTTGGTAAACAAATTATCCACCAAGACGAATTTCGTTGTACTGCGCATGCGCGAGTTTAGGAACTAACTTGTATTTTCACGATCCCTCAATTATAATATTTAAAAATTGCTTGGAATATAATGAAATTGTGTGGAAGAAACAGCAGTATTGCTTCATAAATATCCGAAAACAAGTGTAGGCCTAAGTGTTCTTGAACCAGCATTGAAGAAGTTCAATGTTCCGATAACATTCGCTTATAACAGGATATAAAATGCTCAGTGTAGTCATAAATTAATTTGTTGTAGAAACATGATAGTAGAAACTGAATAGTATTGTGTTTACTAAAATTTTAAATGTTTTATTCTCCATAAAGTTAAAACAAATTATTTAACCGTCATTATTAGCGACCAGCCTTCAGACGCTAAGCGCATCATATTTTCGCCACGAAATTCCCCGGGACAGCTATTCCAATAAAGCGGATGCCTCGGCGATATTTTCCCCAAATTTCTGTGGAATTTCCCGTGATAACGCCAGCTCGGGGCTGCCGGATGCTGTTGGTTGTGGCGTCAGTGGTCGATACCTTGCATTACGTTGTAGTCGATACTAAACCAAAACGTGAACGTAACTTCTTCGTTTTGAATATTGTTCAGTGTTCATTATAATTAAAGAAAGTTTCGTACGGTTATAAAAACATACATTTTTTCGTGCATTCTGTTATTTCTATTAATAAAAAAACTGGCTCAAATGCTGCCAACAAAAGAAGGAAAATTGGATTCATTTGGCAGAGTTTGCTGACACTTTGATCATATATGAAGAATCATAACTTAAGTTTCGAAAAAAGCAAAAACAAAACAGCGATCAAATTTATTTCTGGTTTTTGCCGATTTACTATCGAACCGAAAATTTCTCTTATTTTAAATTTTCTACGCTGGTTCAAGTTCTGAATCTTCGTGTGTAACCGAAATTTGATCAAAATCTAATGAAACCTGTTTAGAAGTTATTACGATTTATCCGTTTTTTTAATAGCTCCTGAATCGTTATTTTTTTCTTTAAAGCGATCATTTTGTTTGGGTATTTATTAACCATATTTGAGCAAAGTTTAATCAAAATCGTTGTCTAATTTTGAAAAAAATCAAAATGGCCCCGAAATTTATTTTCAGGCCTGTCTCAAAATTAGGTTTTACAACTGCTTTCATTCAAAACCTAAATGTACGCCATCTTTGTATTACATTAGTCGAAGCTAAACGTGAACGTAAGCGTGTTTAACTTTGTCATTTTATCAGATCATTAAATAGAGTATGAATGCATCGCGGCCACCGTAAGCCTATCGATCTGTGTGTGTATAGGCCACGGTGAAATATTCAACGACATTTACAAAAGCGATGCACACAGTTTGCGTTCCACCTACATTCACATATTGATTACCTCGCTGGGGATTTAGCCGTAGACTGTCGCCATTTTGACATTATAATTATAAAAATGTCATTTGTTTCTGTCCACAATGTAAAACAAACAGAACTAGGCTATATTAAAAGAATGCTTGTTAAAATTCAAAAAGTCGCATCACCCAGCTGTCTCGCTGACATAATGGAAGAAAATTCCCAAATAATAATAGCGGCTGGACAAACGAACGTTTTAATACAGAATCGTATTAATGTTTTACAACACAGAATTACACTCATGGTAGACATAGGCCTATTCTTCACGATTTTGCTAATCTTGTACTTTTTTAAGTCTGAGAAAAATAACCGTAACAAGCGGAATTAGCACTTTATTAGCGGAATTAACCGTAGCGGAATTAACCATAGTGGAATTAACCGTAGCGGAATCTTCGGAAATTAGCACTTTATTAGCGGAATTAACCGTAGTGGAATTAACCGTAGCGGAATTAACCGTAGCGGAATTAACCGTAGCGGAATCTTCGGAAATTAGCACTTTATTAGCGGAATTAACCGTAGCGGAATTAACCGTAGCGGAATTAACCATAGTGGAATTAACCGTAGCGGAATCTTCGGAAATTAGCACTTTATTAGCGGAATCTTCGGAAATTAGCACTTTATTAGCGGAATTAACCGTAGCGGAATTAACCTTAGCGGAATTAACCATAGTGGAATTAACCGTAGCGGAATCTTCGGAAATTAGCACTTTATTAGCGGAATTAACCGTAGCGGAATCTTCGGAAATTAGCACTTTATTAGCGGAATTAACCGTAGCGGAATTAACCGTAGCGGAATTAACCATAGTGGAATTAATTAGCACTTTATTAGCGGAATCTTCGGAAATTAGCACTTTATTAGCGGAATTAACCGTAGCGGAATCTTCGGAAATTAGCACTTTATTAGCGGAATTAACCGTAGCGGAATCTTCGGAAATTAGCACTTTATTAGCGGAATTAACCGTAGCGGAATCTTCGGAAATTAGCACTTTATTAGAGGAATTAACCGTAGCGGAATCTTCGGAAATTAGCACTTTATTAGCGGAATTAACCGTAGCGGAATCTTCGGAAATTAGCACTTTATTAGCGGAATTAACCGTAGCGGAATCTTCGGAAATTAGCACTTTAAATCTTCAATGTCTACGAAACTGCGGAAGTAAACTCTGACCGCCGTAAGGTCAATTTCATATCTTTAATGAAAATTTGTTAAGATTTCACTTTATTCAAGTTGTAACGCTGATGCGATGGTGGGTTCATTTGTCAGAAAAATTATAGCGTGAAAAAATCGTTTTTTTCAGATTTTAAATTACCCCCATCTTAAAACGTTTGAACGGATGTGGGAGCTTAACGAACTTGTTTAAACGTAAAAAATAGTTTAATATATTTTATCGAATCACCGTAATTGAATATATATGTGTAATTGGCCGTGTAAATGTGTGTGTGTGTGTGTGTGTGTGTGTGTGTGTGTGTGTGTGTGTGTGTGTGTGTGTGTGTGTGTGTGTGTGTGTGTGTGTGTGTGTGTGTGTGTGTGCGTGTGTCTTTTTAAATTGCGCGCGTTACCGTGAAAGACCGAAATCTGGAGAGTGTAGATTTACTTTCCGGTAAATGTCAATAGTGACATAGTCACTTCGTGTATGTCCGAAATATTTGCTAAATGTCCTTATTTCTCACTTACACCGGCAAATGCCGATATTCACATGCACTAATGGTGAATAATATATGAATAAAAATAATGTTACGTTTTTAAATTTATTTATTAAAACAAACCAGGAGGCCAGCGCGAAATTTTGCACTATGGAAGTGTTATGTAAACACTGCCTTTTGAATAAGAGTAGTTGTTGGGGTGAGGGCGGTAGTTGGAAGGAAGGGACAACATGTTAAAAAAATAAATCGAAAAGCAATCGGTTTGAAATAATAATCACAAATTTATTAGATATTGTAGTATGTACATTTCAATACAGATAATTGTTTTTTTAATAACAAATTTATAGGGCATTACAATACCTCGTTGTAAACGATATTTGATGTAAGAATGTAATCTTCTTGTACTTTTTGTATTTCATTTTCTTTAATGGATACAAACATGTTAGTTTAGTTACCCTTGAAAAGGCTACATACCGTCCGTGAGTAAAGATGTCATTTCGTAAATACAATCCTGCTCTTTGAAGTGTTTGTCCCTGCGACTTGTTTATAGTGATAGCAAACGCAATTTTAAGAGGTGACTGTAGTCTAGTCAATTGAAAAAGCATATTTGTTAACCTATAACTATTTTGACATTTTAATTGTACTTCATATTTTATGATGTCTGTATGATAAATGCACGATGAAAGGAGAAATCACAAATATATTTGTGTAAAAACAGTGTCCAAAACATGTGTTTGATATTCGAAATGCTTGTCCCGACTTGTACGACGGGCAGGGATAGGGGACTGTCGGTAGGGGCCACATAACCTATAATTTAATGACTTTTAAGTAAATATTGAAATTGTTCAAAGAATGTTATGCAAAAAAGTGACATTTTTAATGGAATTGTGTATTCGTGATTAATAAGTTAGCTTCGTAAAATATACAAAGTCTGATTTGTGATACCGCGCATGCGCACTTTGCCGTTTTATCTATGAGAATTAAAAGTGTTTTTTATGTTAAAATCTTCCACAAACATTTTAGCAAACGTTTTAGCGCAAAATCGTTTTGCCATGTCAGAAGCAGGTTAAATATTCTTTCTAAAGATACCTTATTTATGCCTGTTCGAATAGTATGTGCTGAGAAAAAAGGTATGTTGACTCGATAAATAATATATATGATTATGATGTGTGTCGAAATACGAGAAAGCTTAAGTAACAGCACTTAAAAAAACTGTTGAACTTAAAACGAACAGTACATTATAAACTAGAAAAGAAAATAATACAAATAATAAACTTACTTAATTATGTGATCGACGTTATACAGTCTTATTTATTGCAACAACTTAAGCTGTTATGACACTTTGAGTTTCACAAGAGTCCCTTGCAAATGCATTTACACTTACTTTTGCAATGACAGCGTGTATAGTGGCTGCAGCTGCTTCTCTAAGTGTCATTTCTTGAGAAGTAATCTCATCTGTGGAAAGTAATGTTTCTTTACAAATGACGAACTGATTACAGGAATAAAGCTACCATTTTTGTTTGTTAATTTATAAAAGTCTGTGTCTGCTATTCCAATAACAGCCGCCAACAAATTTCGGGCATCTGTACGTCCGCGGGGCGACACTAGGGTCTTGTATTCGTACGGTATTATCATTTGAGCATGAGAAAATGTTCTTTTTGAGGTTCGTAACATTTTCGTTGCCTACAGTAGGAGATTCTGTTCGCGGCCGCTCTTTTTATGGAAATAAACTGATGTTTATCAGTCAGGGCTTGATATGAAGACTTTGGTGGCTGCAGCTTCTCTTCAATACGAGTTTTTCTCGTATTTTCCTTTGGAAATGGTTTTCGGTATGACCACTGGTCAGATTTTCTTGAAAAGTGTTACCAATTTCTTCGGTTTCGGTATTTGTGATTTGTTCGCCTGGCAAAGAAGACGATGCTAAGCCTCCTTTTCGTTTAACACCTCTTTGTCGATATGGGCTCCTCGTTTCCACATCCACCAGAGCATGTCTGTACTGTAATGTACGACATACACCGGTGATGGTCCGAATGTATATAACCAAATATTCCGTCTTTCACTGACGTGTTTGGTTTTTGTTGACACATATTGACCGATTTTTATAAATCTAGTTTACTAGTTATTTGTTCTAAGTCCGCGAAACAGGTTTTTTGAGAAATAGCAATCATTCATATTTAGCGACTTTTGATTGAAAAATGAGCTATTGGAACAGAAATCATGGTAACACCCATACCCGGGAACTTGTAGTAAGTGCCGATCCTGACTTTTAGATAACTTTTTAAAGGGATTGCCAAAATAAATTATACGATTGTGTGTGTGTGTGTGTGTGTGTGTGTGTGTGTGTGTGTGTGTGTGTGTGTGTGTGTGTGTGTGTGTGTGCGCGCGCGTGTGCGCGTGTGTTCGTAATTTTGATCAGTTTTTTTTCAAATTTGGCTCAAATATATTATTGGTAGTACCTTGGATAAGTTCGTTTTTTAACAAAATTCATTTAACAGTTTCAAAATGGCCGTCATTTTAAGTCTTAAAAAATATTACTCTTTTATGTCCCACTTTTTGGAAAATGTGATTTCATCATCGTAGTCAGTGTTTCTATTTGCATAAAATAGCAATTTGCATTTTTTTAAATGAAATGATTTTAAAAAAATGATTTATGCCTAGTTACACTAGGCACAAAAACGATTTTGGCAATAGAAAAGTTCGTTTATCAGTAAAATGCATTCAAAAGTTTAAAAATGGCGGCCTTTCCGAATTGTTTTAAATCGTAATGTTTTTTGAAAATCTTATTTTACTGACGTAATCAGCGTCAAAATCGCTATAAATTAGTTTTGAAAATTTTCTAGTTTATATGAAAGTTTTAAGTACTAATTTGTGTACATTTAAATCGTGATTATTTTGGTAAAATAAGATTTTCAAACAAGTGAACAAGATGGAAAAGTTTAGAAATTCACTTTCCCACGTCAACTTTTGCGTGCAAACATTTGTTTTACATTTTATCAAATTTAATCAAAACTGTGTTAAATAAATTGCACGCTTGACATGTTTTATAATTTCAGCAACTACTTCCGTAATGGAATTAAAAAACAAAAATATGCAGACAGATCCGGTTTAGTGTAGGCCTGTCGTGTAAACTGGGATGCAACTTTGCCTCGACAGACCCTTCATGCTTAAAGTGCCCTGCAAATAAAATTCAAGTGAATTTGTAAAAATGTTTGCTGCTGCCAATTAAAAGATTTTGTAGAATACGAATTACGAAATTCTGTAGTTAGATATTGTTAAATTATTTGCGAATTTCCAAAGGAAAATGAAGTATTAGAGCGGAACTAGTCTGTGCCCAAGGAACAGGAAATGCCAGCCTGACCTCTACAGCACATTTTCAGTATGGATGAAATAACAAAAGAAAGAATCGATATTTCTAGAAAATTGAAAATAATTCACCAATATCAGCTAGGTATCGGACAGAAGCGCCGCCTCGGTGGCCTAGTTGATAGCGTGGCTTTCACCGCGAGGACCCGGGTTCGATTCCCGGCCAGGGCTCTCATTTTCATACACTATAAATCATCCCCTCGTCTGCATTAGCCCAAGTGTGCACAATAGTTAAAAAAAAAAAAAAATCGGATAGAAGTATCGAAAGAAATTTAATAAGATCATTTATATAGTATGATCTACTGTACCTGTTTACTTCTTACTTGAAGCAAAACAATACATTTTAGAAATATAACAGGTATAATAATATTATCTGTTATATTTATCTGGTATAATATTATATGTTTTATGTACACCGAAAACAATAAAAGAAAACACATAAAACCAATTCTTACACACACAGGGTAAAGAAATATGATTATGCAGGCCTACGTAACAAAAACAGTAAATGAAAATACGTGCATACAAGTAATACTTTAATAAATAATATATGGACGTTCCAATAATAATAAAGAAAAATAAGTCAAAGTAATTAATAATATAATACGGACATAACCTAATTTGTTACCCAATTAGACTTTGTGAGATCTAAATATGTAGGATGATAGGACAAAGTTAGGAACGCTTCTACATCTTACATTACACTTTTGGTCACCTCGGGATGGTTTAGTGGTACGTTTTGAATAAAAGATCTCAGGTTTGAACCTGCCGAGGAAGGCGATAATATTGTTTAGCTTAACAAAATAATTTACCGATATTTTATTACTAGTGATATTAGTGAAAGTATTAATTAAAAAAATAGTATTGAAGGAAAAGTATCGATACTGGTTATCGGGGTTTCGAGTTGTCTAGTTTTCAGGAGTTGTTGAATTCACTCATTCACAATTTCGTTTAACACACGGCTGCAATTCAGAAATTCTTATTTAAAAAACCACTATACTTTATCTTATAAACTTTCATTGAAAATTTAAAATTATAATTTCCAAAGATATGCTACATAAAGATGACAAAAACAGTGTCAGATAAAAAAGTTATTAATATTACAGCGATAAGGGTTATTTGTTTGTATTTATAATTTAAAATTTTCTGTATTTTGGAGATTAGCATGCCGTGAGCCTTCATGGTAAGACCCAGACTCGAGATCTTGAAATTAACACTGACCCTGATCCTAAATCAAATTTTGAGTAGTTAAAATTTAATGTATAATTTATACACACATTTTTGGTCCTTAATTTGATTCAAACCTGTCAACAAAATCGATTATGGTAATAGCTTGGATTAATCCTTTAACCAGCAAAATTCGTTCTACAGTTTCAAAATGGCAGGAAATTCGGTGATCTGCTGCGTCTCTACATTGCGCAAGGTTCTTAGTTCGAGCCGCAGTTACTCCCGTTTCTGTATCCTTACCGTTAATTCTGATCCCTCGTCTAACTAGCATAAAGTATGAACGTTAACCATAAAAAATGGCGGATATTAAAAATCTTTTTAAATTCGTGTAGTTTTTGTCTTTTTTTAAAATCCGATTTTACGTAATTGAACGCGAGAAAGTTTGTGCAGTGTTTAAGCATCATTTATTAATCTTATGGCGACTAGCTACTACTAAAATTTGAGTTAGTTACTATCAAAACACAATAATGTTTCGAGGTTTAGATAACCTTCGTTCATTTATTTTTGGATGTAATATAAGCTATACATCTAAACACAACTGATTTTCCATAACTCAAGTATTAGAAGACTAATATACCCACTATATCCTGCTTAATATTACTTTCTTCAACTTAAGTACAGTAAGAAATTAAAATTGGCTGCTGCAACATTTTTACTTTGTCTTCTGTGTGTAACTGCCGAGATTAACCAAAGCGGACAGGGTTTTATCTCAAAGCTGGAGGCGTGTTTTTCGTTTTGTTTTAATGCCGTCTACACCCCACCCCCAGGTCGGCTTACCAGACATGTTGTACTGTAAAGGGATTGCTCGGGCTAAGGGTTTAACCTGTTTAAATAAGGGAATTAAGTATGATTTTCTCGTTCTTAATGAAAGGAAAACAACATTAGACAAACGTAATGACCCTGCTTGAATTTAAATATTGTTGCAACAGCCTTGCGTTGCGTCCAGTTTAAAATTATCATTAGATATGTGTTGAACACGATTAACTTTTATTGTAGTATACACGTTTTGAAATATAATAGGCTACAGTAGTAAATAATCGAGACACATGTCTGTTTCGCTGGCGAATTTGCGAAGTATCTTTTTGAGAGTTTGATTGCGCCAGAATGATCAGCAATAAAATCTGCTTATATTATAATTTAAAATTTTCAAATTACATCGAAAATTCAAAAACAAACCCTGGCAAATGTGAACAAAAAAAAATAAATTTCAACGAGTTTTGAAAATTTTAAATGTTAATTTATGCAATTTTTAATGTACATTACGATAGTAAAATTGGATTTTTTAAAGTAAGTTACTCGTAAAACAAAAAGTTATGATTTTTTTTTAGATTTTGAATTTCAGAACAATTTTCCGTCATTTTGAAACTGTAGAACGAATTTTACTGGTCAACTTACTTGTTCAAACTGTTACCATAATCGATTTTTATGCCAAGTTTGAATCAAACTGGACCAAAATTGTGAACGTAAGTATGCGCACGTGAAACACACACACTAGAGATGGGTAAGAAAACTCCAAACTGTTAAAACAAACTGCTTTGCCAAACGGAAACAAGCAGTTTTAATTGGACTGGATCGTTATTTGTTAAACAAGGAACAACAGTTTGGACTTTCCCACCACCTACGTTCTATTCGAACGTTGTCGCAAGCGCTAAAACATTTTTCTTGCTATTTTCCTGTTAAACTGTTTTCCTTCAAACAGTACAAACACCTTTTCTTTAACTTGCTATACTTTTTCCCTCTATTTCTTGTTGCAACGTAGTGAAGTAAGAACTGTTTGGGCGTTGTCAAAGTTTATCTCTATTTTGTTGCGAGTTGTTTGAAAGTTTTAAATGTAAAATTTGTTGTTCAAACATTTTTTAAACTGTAAAAACAGCCATAATTGTGTTATATATTAGTTTTTCTCCGTAGTTTACTTTGTGTTTAGAAATTTAAAAATATTTAGTGGACAATTTTGAAAGTTTTCTTTTACTTTTTTATGTTTTTAGAATTAAGTGTATAGTTTTTAATTATTTATTGGATGTATGGACTTTTTAGTGTTTTTTTCAGTGTTTAAAAGTGAAAAACCTGTTTTTTGTGATGGGAAATATTACAAGCGTCTTACATTTTATTTTTATCCGGGGAATAATTTTCTTTAAAAACATTTGTTTTGTTAAATATGTTATTATAATAAACTTTATATTTTTTCTGTGTTGTAAAATGGAAAACTTCTTTTTTTGCTAATGCTAATGTTAATAACCTATCATTAACCTATAATAACCTAATGTTAATAACCTATAATTTTGTAACTATATAGAGCCAATTTTATTTAAACATATTTGGCCTATGTTCTTATTACTATATTTTACTTATTAAGGTTACTTTTTTCAGTGTTGAAAAATGAAAACCTACTTTCTCCCAAATAAAAATATGACAGTAACATCTCACATTTTGTAAATACATTACCTAATTTTATTTAAACGTATTTTTTATATTTATTATCAATCATCAATATTTTTAATCAACTAAAAATATTCTAAATTGTTTGCATTTCAGTAAATATGCAAAGGCTATTTAATTTTTAAGTAGAAAAAAGGATGCTTCTATTAGAAATTCATTGCATTTTGTAAATATAAAATGGCATACATATATATTACGTTTTGAGAATGTAATTTAATTATTACTACACTTATAAGGATTATTTTTTTCTAAATGTTTTACACCCAAAAACAGTTAAGGACATGGTGGTAATGGGAATGAAAAAGTAGTCTTAGAAAACTGAACGTTTGTGCTTATGTTTTAGGTGCTAATACAATTTCGAGTTTCATTTTTCTAAACCTGTTTTTTCAAACTGTTTTTCCAAACAGTTATTTTTTTCCAACAAACTGTTAGTTGATATTTTGTAAAAATAGCAGAAGTGCCCATCCCTAACACACACACACACACACACACACACACACACCCTTGAAAGTAGGATTTATTGTTATTTAAAAAGATCCTACAATATTTTTACTCCAAAACGTTCTTCAAGAACATTAGGATTAGGATTCCTAATTTTCCTTCTTTAAGTTACATTTTCTTGAAATTTAACTAACAATTAATTTTTAAATTTTGTACGGTATCATAATTTCAAAAGTACAAAGTATATACAGAGAAACAATTTTTTTAATAGTAATCTTTTGGACTTTTTTTCATACGTGATAAAATTGTTTGTGACATCGCGGATTATTCCGCAATTTTTAATCAGACCCGTCCAGTAATCCGTCGGTGTTATATATTTGTGTATTTTTTTAAAGAAAAACAACAACCCCTGGTGTGTATAATGTAAAATAAAAACAATGGAAGTTTCCCGAGATCGAAGAAGAGCTTTTTTCCTGGTTTTTACAAGAAAGATACAGGCATACACCAATTTCTGGAGGGATAGATATAAAAAAAGGAACAAAGATGACTATAAAGCTAGTAACGGGTTGCTCGATAAATCCATGAAATCCATGTGTTCTTGTCCATTTCTGGTAAAAAACTATCGTGCAATGTTAATGTTTTTGCTCCGTTCATAGTGAAGTTTAAAGAAACAGAAAATAATTTAGGTTTAGCTCCAAATAAAGTTTATAATTTGGCGAACTACAGCGATTTATTTTGGTGGATGCTTCCGCACATAACTTTCATTCATTTGTATTGTATAGGCTACGGTAATGTACAGAGGGAAGTTTAAATACGAGGGTTGATCAAATATAAACGAGACTGATTTTTTAAAAAAATTATTGCTTACAAATTATTCTTGATACAACTTACTTTTCTACATAGTCTCCCGCACGAGTAACACATTTTCCCCACCGGATTGGAAGTTTTTTAATTCCATCTTCGTAAAAAGTTCTCGGGCGTTCATTGAGCCATTGGAGCACGAAGATCTCCACCGCAGAATCGTCTTCGAAACGCTGGCCTCCAAGCGCCTCTTTGAGTGGCCCAAACAGGTGATAGTCGCAGGGTGATAAGTCTGGACTGTATGGGGGATGTTCCATTAGTTCCCAGCCAATTTTATCGAGTTTAAGCCTCGTAGCGTTCGCCGAATGTGGTCGGGCATTATCGTGAAGAAGAATGACGTTTCTCGCCGGTTTAGATTTCCTTTTCCTACGAAAAGACTGTTTTGCGGCCTCTAAAACATCGCAATAATATTGTGCATTTATTGTGCGTCGTTGATGGAGGAAATCGACGTGAAAGGAGCCTTGATTGTCGAAAAATACAGTGGCCATTACCTTCCCGGCCGACGATTGTGATTTGGCCTTCAGGTTTTCTACTGCTTCCCGTCCTTCGGCGAATTCCTTGTGCCAAGCAAAAACGCGAGCTCTTGACAGGGTCCTGTCCCCGTATTGAGCCGTCAATCTACGAAAGATTTCAGTCGGATTGACCCCCTCCTTGGCCAAAAACTTAATAATAATTCTCTGCTCCACGGAAACGTGCACTTCACTCTCACTCATTGTATAGTTTTATACTGAAGGGTCCGAACGGAAATGTTGCCCGTCTACGCCCGTCCCAAACCTCCCAGGCTACCTGAAACCCCACCCTTTAGAGTTCAATGTCCAACGGAAAAGTTTTTAGAAAGTCAGTCTTGTTTATATTTGATCAACCCTCGTATAACCTAACCTGACCTTAACCTAACCGATAACACTGACGGTTGCGCTACTACCGATGAAGACTCCGCAGTCCGGATTGTACGAGTTACACGTATCGTTTGGCCAAACCAAATTTTATCGTGTGTATTTTAATCGTGTAATTGTGTTTAGTGTTTGTGCGTGTGTTTAAATTTGTGACGATCTCGACAGAGGAATTTGACATTTTGTATTACGGCCTGAAGATGCAACAGTAAGGTTTCGAAACCGCGGAAGCCTTTACGAAGTGAGAAAATGGACCCTAGACGGAAAAATAGGTAATAATCATAATTATTTAAATATGGCTGTGTTGCAGTAATGAAATTTTAATGTTTTTTCACTATGATTTTTAGAGTTTTTCCAGTTTGTTTCGATGTTTTTTTTTTCAATTTTAATATTTCAAATTCAGTTGTTAAAAGAAAAGTGTTTGTATTTTATTGTAATTACTTTTTCACGATGTTCTAATAAGTTTTCTTTTTTTTCAATTATCCGTCGTTTTCGGTAATCCGTCAAGAGCGTTGTCCCTTATACGCCGTATTACCGCGAGTCTACTCTAATTGTAAAATCGTTACTTTTTTTTGTTAAGACGAAAAGCACATTGAGGCTATTATCGCCTCCCTAAATGTAAAGTCGTAAATGTAGTGTGTAAGTGTGTGTTAGACTCGGGTACTGCGAGGGATGTCTAAATCCTCTCATTTAGCTGCACAGGAGTGCAGCTAGACGAAAAGCACATTGAGGCTATTATCGCCTCCTAAATGTAAGTGTGAGTGTAAAGTCGTAAATGTAGTGTGTAAGTGTGTGTTAGACTCGGGTACTGCGAGGGATGTCTAAATCCTCTCATTTAGCTGCACAGGAGTGCAGCTAGACGAAAAGCACATTGAGGCTATTATCGCCTCCCTAAATGTAAGTGTGAGTGTAAAGTCGTAAATGTAGTGTGTAAGTGTGTGTTAGACTCGGGTACTGCGAGGGATGTCTAAATCCTCTCATTTAGCTGCACAGGAGTGCAGCTAGAGAAAAACACATTGAGGCTATTATCGCCTCCCTAAATGTAAGTGTGAGTGTAAAGTCGTAAATGTAGTGTGTAAGTGTGTGTTAGACTCGGGTACTGCGAGGGATGTCTAAATCCTCTCATTTAGCTGCACAGGAGTGCAGCTAGACGAAAAGCACATTGAGGCTATTATCGCCTCCTAAATGTAAGTGTGGGTGTAAAGTCGTAAATGTAGTGTGTAAGTGTGTGTTAGACTCGGGTACTGCGAGGATGACTAAATCCTCTCATTTAGCTGCACAGGAGTGCAGCTAGACGAAAAACACATTGAGGCTATTATCGCCTCCTAAATGTAAGTGTGAGTGTAAAGTCGTAAATGTAGTGTGTAAGTGTGTGTTAGACTCGGGTACTGCGAGGATGTCTAAATCCTCTCATTTAGCTGCACAGGAGTGCAGCTAGACGAAAAGCACATTGAGGCTATTATCGCCTCCCTAAATGTAAGTGTGAGTGTAAAGTCGTAAATGTAGTGTGTAAGTGTGTGTTAGACTCGGGTACTGCGAGGGATGTCTAAATCCTCTCATTTAGCTGCACAGGAGTGCAGCTAGACGAAAAGCACATTGAGGCTATTATCGCCTCCTAAATGTAAGTGTGAGTGTAAAGTCGTAAATGTAGTGTGTAAGTGTGTGTTAGACTCGGGTACTGCGAGGGATGTCTAAATCCTCTCATTTAGCTGCACAGGAGTGCAGCTAGACGAAAAGCACATTGAGGCTATTATCGCCTCCCTAAATGTAAGTGTGAGTGTAAAGTCGTAAATGTAGTGTGTAAGTGTGTGTTAGACTCGGGTACTGCGAGGATGTCTAAATCCTCTCATTTAGCTGCACAGGAGTGCAGCTAGACGAAAAGCACATTGAGGCTATTATCGCCTCCCTAAATGTAAGTGTGAGTGTAAAGTCGTAAATGTAGTGTGTAAGTGTGTGTTAGACTCGGGTACTGCGAGGGATGTCTAAATCCTCTCATTTAGCTGCACAGGAGTGCAGCTAGACGAAAAAAAGCACATTGAGGCTATTATCGCCTCCTAAATGTAAGTGTGAGTGTAAAGTCGTAAATGTAGTGTGTAAGTGTGTGTTAGACTCGGGTACTGCGAGGGATGTCTAAATCCTCTCATTTAGCTGCACAGGAGTGCAGCTAGACGAAAAGCACATTGAGGCTATTATCGCCTCCCTAAATGTAAGTGTGAGTGTAAAGTCGTAAATGTAGTGTGTAAGTGTGTGTTAGACTCGGGTACTGCGAGGGATGTCTAAATCCTCTCATTTAGCTGCACAGGAGTGCAGCTAGACGAAAGCACATTGAGGCTATTATCGCCTCCCTAAATGTAAGTGTGAGTGTAAAGTCGTAAATGTAGTGTGTAAGTGTGTGTTAGACTCGGGTACTGCGAGGGATGTCTAAATCCTCTCATTTAGCTGCACAGGGGTGCAGCTAGTTACTGTGGGGGAGGAATTGTTACAACAAGCAGCAATAATTGTAACTAAGTATTTTGTAACTTTCGTGAAACAAAGCTCTAGGTGGAAACGCATGCAGTAATACAGTTTTCATTTAAACTTATAAAACATCAACATGGAACTACCCGCACAGATACAGTAATTGGAAAAGTTGAGGCAATCAATCTTTGGGGTTCGGTGATTTGGTCTTATCCGTGACTAGAATCAGACTTAAACTATCTCGCAGATGTCCAACATTCCTAGGCCTGATGTCGGAACAAGAAGCCGAACTTTTGAAATCATTCTATCATTTTCAAATATGCGGAACAAATTAAAGTCGTATATCATGCAACTTTAATCTTACTTGACGCAGCTGATATACAACGTTATTTAAAGTCGCTTTGCGTTTTCTTCATACAAGTTTATTTCAGCGGTCCAGACACAGAGTACAGTGACGTAAATACTGTTATTACATAATGACTAGTAGAAGGGGCTTTGTCCTTACGGCATTAGGTACCAGCCCCCGGCCTCCGAATGCTTTGCGGCCTCAAAACAAACAATTTCCTCCTGCAGTCATTTGTTTCATTTGAAGTGTTTACTCATAAGCTTATACAATAAAATTATCAATGTTGTTAACTAATTGCAATAATACTTTAGTTGTTTGCATTCATAGTAATTTAAACACAATGTTTTTTAATATTAACAATGAAAACATTAGTTAAAACAATGGAACAATTACCACGTATTATCGAAAGATCAGCTGTTGTGTAAAATCAGCTGAAAACGAGTAAACATTAGATAACCATAATAGCACAACAATGTTTTCGTTGCCTATTAGGTCATCTATAGAGTAGGTATTAGTTTGTTTCCACTTTTATTTTATATGAAGTATACATTATGTATGATTACTTGTGATTTTGACAATATCAGTTTTGGGGTTTTGACTCATCTATCAGTTTCTAGATGTTATGCTTTCGAATAAAGCGATTTAACTTTGTTGCATATTGCAGGAAACTAACCTAATCGACCGATTATTATGAAATTTAGCATGCAAATCTTCGGGTTACTTAAAAAAAACTTTGAAATGTTTTTTTATTAAAAACCTTTTTTTTAAAATTGGGTGCAACAATTTTGATGAACTTTTTCTCAAATGAAGTCAGTCCACAAGTATTCAACCGACAGTTTCTCGTGTTTGAGAATCATATTATTATATCTTCATATTCGGTCATATTTAAAAATAATAAATTGCATGCATTTCTTTAGTAAATAAATAAATAAATTATGATCGACTGAGTTTTGTTTTAAAGTTTTCGATTTACTATCTCAAACTGTGAAGTTATTTTGAGTTATTTTTCATTTTCCCCCCTAAATTTAAGGAAAATCTGAAAAGCCTATTTTGAGATAAGACAGATTTTTAAAATTTTTCTCGTTAGATTCCAAACCGGATTTTTTGAGGACGTAATTGAATGTGAGAAAGATTGTGTCATATTTTTGCACAATTTATAATTTTTATGTAGTCACATTTTAGCAAATTTTATGATCACATGTGAATATTATTGTTTAAACTTTTTTATTACGCTTGGTAAAACTAGAGCCGTGACATTCGTTCCACAGTGTTGACAACGATCATGTAACAGTTTTTGTTCTAGCGTCTGAACACAAAGTAAAGTACTTAATGTGTTAAATAGATTTATTTTTTAAACGGGTGCGTCAAAATAACCGTAAAAATAAATGGTTTTGAAATAAAAATCATATGAAGGGATTTTTTTAATATTTTGTATTACCGAAAATAAATTATTGTGGCAAACGAGTACACAATATTTGACTAGATTTTTAACATTTATTCTCGTTTCCAAACATGTTTAAAAAAATCAGCAGTTCTTCACAAATGAATAAAATGTGATTATGTAAATACACATTTATTTTTTGCAAATGAATCAAAAACCAATATAACGTTAATAGGCTATTTACTAGTAGTTGAGAGAACAGCAGACCTAACAGTATAACCTATTCCTAATTAATATACAGAGCGCTCGACAGTATCGCTCGTAACTTTTTCCAGCACTTAACCTGTAAACGTAATATTTATGAAAAATGTTTATTGGAAATTTTATACTCTTTCTCTACGAATCTGTCAAAATTATGATAAGTTTTGGCCGTTCAGCCAATATTACAGGAAATAACCAGCTACTGCACTCTCAACGTTGAATCAGAACCTGCCATCTTGAAACGGAAGTGAATAAGAAGTCATCTTGCACATACGTCTTTCTGGCCAAATTTAAAAACAATCGGACATTGCTTTTGGTGAAAACTGCTGCGGTCATTGCTTTTGGTCACGTTATATTGCTGCGTATACTCGTCATCTTTTAAGGAGAGGCTGCTCTTGAAATAGAAGTAAACTGCCGCGGTCATTGCTTTTAGTTACGTTATATTGCTGCGTACACTCGTCATCGTTTAATGAGAGGTCGCTCTTGAAATAGAAGTAAACTGCCGCGGTCATTGCTTTTGGTCACGTTATATTGCTGCGTATACTCGTCATCTTTTAAGGAGAGGCTGCTCTTGAAATAGAAGTAAACTGCCGCGGTCATTGATTTGGTCAGGTTATATTGCTGCGTACACTCGTCATCGTTTAATGAGAGGTCGCTCTTGAAATAGAAGTAAACTGCCGCGGTCATTGCTTTTGGTCACGTTATATTGCTGCGTACACTCGTCATCGTTTAATGAGAGGTCGCTCTTGAAATAGAAGTAAACTGCCGCGGTCATTGCTTTTGGTCACGTTATATTGCTGCGTATACTCGTCATCTTTTAAGGAGAGGCTGCTCTTGAAATAGAAGTAAACTGCCGCGGTCATTGATTTGGTCAGGTTATATTGCTGCGTACACTCGTCATCGTTTAATGAGAGGTCGCTCTTGAAATAGAAGTAAACTGCCGCGGTCATTGCTTTTGGTCACGTTATATTGCTGCGTATACTCGTCATCTTTTAAGGAGAGGCTGCTCTTGAAATAGAAGTAAACTGCCGCGGTCATTGCTTTTGGTCACGTTATATTGCTGCGTACACTCGTCATCGTTTAATGAAAGGCCGCTCTTGAAATAGAAGTAAACTGCCGCGGTCATTGCTTTTGGTCACGTTATACTGCTGCGTATACTCGTCATCGTTTAAGGAGAGGCTGCTCTTGAAATAGAAGTAAACTGCCGCGGTCATTGCTTTTAGTTACGTTATATTGCTGCGTACACTCGTCGTCGTTTAATGAGAGGTCGCTCTTGAAATAGAAGTAAACTGCCGCGGTCATTGCTTTTGGTCACGTTATATTGCTGCGTATACTCGTCATCGTTTAATGAGAGGCTGCTCTTGAAATAGAAGTAAACTGCCGCGGTCATTGCTTTTAGTTACGTTATATTGCTGCGTACACTCGTCATCGTTTAATGAGAGGCCGCTCTTGAAATAGAAGTAAACTGCCGCGGTCATTGATTTGGTCACGTTATATTGCTGCGTACACTGGTCATCGTTTAATGAAAGGCCGCTCTTGAAATAGAAGTAAACTGCCGCGGTCATTGCTTTTGGTCACGTTATATTGCTGCGTACACTCGTCATCGTTTAATGAGAGGCCGCTCTTGAAATAGAAGTAAACTGCCGCGGTCATTGCTTTTGGTCACGTTATAGTGCTGCGTACACTCGTCATCGTTTAATGAGAGGCCGCTCTTGAAATAGAAGTAAACTGCCGCGGTCATTGCTTTTGGTCACGTTATATTGCTGCGTACACTCATCATCGTTTAATGAGAGGCCGCTCTTGAAATAGAAGTAAACTGCCGCGGTCATTGCTTTTGGTCACGTGATATTGCTGCGTACACTCGTCATCGTTTAATGAGAGGCCGCTCTTGAAATAGAAGTAAACTGCTGCGGTCATTGCTTTTGGTCACGTTATATTGCTGCGTACACTCGTCATCGTTTAATGAGAGGCCGCTCTTGAAATAGAAGTAAACTGCTGCGGTCATTGCTTTTGGTCACGTTATGTTGCTGCGTACACTCGTCATCGTTTAATGAGAGGCCGCTCCTGAAATAGAAGTAAACTGCCGCGGTCATTGCTTTTGGTCACGTTATATTGCTGCGTACACTCGTCATCGTTTAATGAGAGGCCGCTCCTGAAATAGAAGTAAACTGCCGCGGTCATTGCTTTTGGTCACGTTATATTGCTGCGTACACTCGTCATCGTTTAATGAAAGGCCGCTCTTGAAATAGAAGTAAACTGCTGTGGTCATTGCTTTTGGTCACGTTATGTTGCTGCGTACACTGGTCATCGTTTAATGAGAGGCTGCTCTTGAAATAGGAGTAACCTGCCGCGGTCATTGCTTTTGGTCACGTTATATTGCTGCGTACACTCATCTTCGTTTAATGAGAGGCCGCTCTTGAAATAGGAGTAAACTGCCGCAGTCATTGCTTTTGGTCACGTTATATTGCTGCGTACACTCATCATCGTTTAATGAGAGGCTGCTCTTGAAATAGAAGTAAACTCCTGCGGTCATTGCTTTTGGTCACGTTATATTGCTGCGTACACTCGTCATCGTTTAATGAGAGGCCGCTCTTGAAATAGAAGTAAACTGCTACGGTCATTGCTTTTGGTCAGGTTATATTGCTGCGTACACTCGTCATCGTTTAATGAAAGGCCGCTCTTGAAATAGAAGTAAACTGCCGCGGTCATTGCTTTTGGTCACGTTATATTGCTGCGTTCACTCGTCATCGTTTAATGAGAGGCCGCTCTTGAAATAGAAGTAAACTGCCGCGGTCATTGCTTTTGGTCACGTTATATTGCTGCGTACACTCGTCATCGTTTAATGAAAGGCCGCTCTTGAAATAGAAGTAAACTGCTGTGGTCATTGCTTTTGGTCACGTTATATTGCTGCGTACACTCGTCATCGTTTAATGAGAGGCTGCTCTTGAAATAGGAGTAACCTGCCGCGGTCATTGCTTTTGGTCACGTTATATTGCTGCGTACACTCATCTTCGTTTAATGAGAGGCCGCTCTTGAAATAGGAGTAAACTGCCGCAGTCTTTGCTTTTGGTCACGTTATATTGCTGCGTACACTCGTCATCGTTTAATGAAAGGCCGCTCTTGAAATAGAAGTAAACTGCTGTGGTCATTGCTTTTGGTCACGTTATATTGCTGCGTACACTCGTCATCGTTTAATGAGAGGCTGCTCTTGAAATAGGAGTAACCTGCCGCGGTCATTGCTTTTGGTCAGGTTATATTGCTGCGTACACTCGTCATCGTTTAATGAAAGGCCGCTCTTGAAATAGAAGTAAACTGCCGCGGTCATTGCTTTTGGTCACGTTATATTGCTGCGTTCATTCGTCATCGTTTAATGAGAGGCCGCTCTTGAAATAGAAGTAAACTCCTGCGGTCATTGCTTTTGGTCACGTTATCTTGCTGCTTACACTCGTCATCGTTTAATGAGAGGTCGCTCTTGAAATAGAAGTAAACTGCCGCGGTCATTGCTTTTGGTCACGTGATATTGCTGCGTACACTCGTCATCGTTTAATGAGAGGCCGCTCTTGAAATAGAAGTAAACTGCCGCGGGCATTGCTTTTGGTCACGTTATCTTGCTGCGTACACTCCTCATCGTTTAATGAGAGGCCGCTCCTGAAATAGAAGTAAACTGCCGCGGTCATTGCTTTTGGTCACGTTGTATTGCTGCGTACACTCGTCATCGTTTGCGCTCTTGAAATAGAAGTAAACTGCCGCGTTCATTGCTTTTGGTCACGTTATATTGCTGCGTACACTCGTCATCGTTTAATGAGAGGCCGCTCCTGAAATAGAAGTAAACTGCCGCGGTCATTGCTTTTGGTCACGTTATATTGCTGCGTACACTCATCGTCGTTTAATGAGAGGCCGCTCTTGAAATAGAAGTAAACTGCCGCGGTCATTGCTTTTGGTCACGTTATATTGCTGCGTACACTCATCTTCGTTTAATGAGAGGTCGCTCTTGAAATAGAAGTAAACTGCCGCGGTCATTGCTTTTGGTCACGTTATATTGCTGCGTACACTCATCTTCGTTTAATGAGAGGCCGCTCTTGAAATAGGAGTAAACTGCCGCAGTCATTGCTTTTGGTCACGTTATATTGCTGCGTACACTCGTCATCGTTTAATGAGAGGTCGCTCTTGAAATAGAAGTAAACTGCCGCGGTCATTGCTTTTGGTCACGTTATATTGCTGCGTACACTCAATTGCTGCGTAAACGGGGGATAATCGTACACATACGTTATTTTGGTTTTATACACTGTACTTTTGTAATAAATTTTTAAACTGTTGGTGTATGTGTTTAGCCCAATCTGCGTAACAAACAAACCCACAAACCAAATGTCGAACGTTGGAGTTGTAACAGAGACTCGCTTCGCTCGGAAAAAAATGCAGTGTCCTGACTGACTAGCTCACTGAACAAAGTAAATTCAAAATGACAATGTGTTTTTAAATTTTGATGGTAACGTTTTCATAATGTAAAGGCGCACTAAAAAAAGAATTGTTTAAACATTATTACTAAAGGGAATATTTCACCCTTAAAAGTTCTTTTTACTCATAAATTATAAATGTTATTTATAATTTTATAACAAATATTGAATAAAAACAAAATTATACTAATTTCTAATAATATTTTCTATTGTAACAGTTAAAATAATTATATTTAATAAACCTTAGAAGGTTAGTATTATAAAATAATAACCTTAGAATTGCGATACCCGTCAGACTTTTGGATCCGTGTATGTACTGATGGCTCTAGAATGGAAGGAGAAACAGGAGCTGGAATATATTGTGACCACTCCTCGCACTACATTGCTTTAAGCAGCAATTGTACAGTGTTTGAGGCGGAATTTATAGCTGTAAATAAGGCTCTCGAACAGCTGATTGAGAGACCATGGCTGAACACAAACATAGTGGTCTTAGTTGACTCCAAATCATCTCTGCAGGCAATAGCCAATAATGATAATCCAAAAAGCAAAGTAATACAAAATATCAGACAGAATTACAAGATTGTAAGAAATAATGTTGGCAATATCGCAATGCAGTGGGTCCCTGCACACGAGGGATTGATGGGAAATGAAGCTGCGGATAATTTGGCGAAGAGAGGAACAAAAATTATTCAAAAGCCAGCAGGCTCTCTGTCATTACAAGCAGTTATAAGAAAACTAAAAACAGACTCACAGCAAAAATTTGTTAGTGAAATGAAAAAAAACCTACAAGACAAAGCTTATGATCCGTATAATCTTTTTAAGGACAATAAGATGCTTCCACGCAAAATAGCTGTAGCAAATTTCCGCCTGGAAACTGGTCACGATTGTCTTGCCAAGCATCTCCATAGGATGAGACTAATAATCTCTGACAAGTGCAAGATTTGTTCAAAAGATGTGTATGTTATGGACAAGGATCACTTACTGATCTGCGGGGGCCTGGATAGAGGGAAGCAGGGACGAAGGGACTTCCCTGGATTGTATTGGAAGGCAAGATCCAAAATGGTGTGAACCAAAAGGAGCCATTGGAAGAAGAAGAAGAAGATATTTAATAAACAGATGATATTTCGTGTGTTGGCCCACTATGTAGGCAGGGGTTTCCCGTAGTTAAATAATAATGGGGCGTTAAATTCAACGTTTTTTAATTTGACATTCAAAAATAAAGCGTTTGTAAAAATTATTTCTTAACCAAGAGAATTTATATATCTTCCTTGCTCTATCAAGACCAAAACGTATAGTAATTATAACAATAACTTTTGCTCATTGTGTTAAGGTTCTTTTTCTTTAATAATGTAGCACTTATTGTAAGAATTCTGTAAAATATTCGCCATAATGCAGGCAGAAGTTATTGTTATGAAAAGTGTGCAAACAGTTATTGTAAAATTTTACAAAAATACACTTTATACTTGTAGCGGTTCATTACATTTAGCCGTCTTTTGCTGGATTAATGCGGTATAGGCTACATCTCTGAAGAATTAACTATTTAAAAAAAAAATTGGCAATTACTGCAGATTTCCTTTGCAGATCTCGGTACTGTTTTTTAATTTAAAAAGGTTTTGTTTGTAAAGAGATTGTTAAAAATGGATTTTGTCAAAATGGAATTGAACGATTCAAACACGTTTTTAACGAATGTGTTAAAAACACATTGTTTGAGTCCGTAAGTACCGTTACAAAACGTATTGGTGATTTGGGAGCTGTTGAAGAAAAACTGACAAATTTGCTTAGATCGTTACGTCTGCTTTGGCAAATGTGAAATGGAGGATCTTATTTGTCACCATTCCAAACAGGAAGCCGCTGCCGAGGCGGTGACGCCATTGTTTTTCATTATTTTTCATCCAAACTTGGACAAATAATTGCCGAAGAAAATAAAATGTGTACGCAAAGAAAATATGTTATTGTTTATTTTCGATTACAGCACTCCAAGACAAGAGTAACAAAAAATGAATTTGTGTCACGGTTGTAAAAAACTAAAAAAAATGTTTTCTTTTATATAACTTTCAGTAACAAACCATCGTTCATAAATCGGCTGTTCAGTAAAGGTATAAAGTTATGAAAACGGTAAATATTTCGGTAGTTTTCTTTGCAATGTGAATTGTAAATGTACTTGGTTTTTAGAATTCTTATAAAAAAGATTAATACAGCAACCATGACGAATAAAATTAGTGATCATTGAAGAAAATTGCTGTAAGTGCGTCAATGTTTCCTATTTTGATATTTTAAAAAATTGTTGACGGTTTTTGCAATATAATAATTTTTGACAAATATTTTTGTTTCTATGCAACAAGCACATACTGAAACCGTGATGAATCAAAATTGGTTGAGTAATTTAGACTGTAGGCACAGAAATGTTAAAGTGTACTAACCTCCCGTATATGCACACTGCAGCAGCTTGGGCCAAAATTTTTGCAATATCTGATTGACCGATTTTGAGAAACAGTATCGATATTCTATTTTTTGTGTAGCTTTCGAACCAGATGTTTTATGGAAATAATTATTTGCATTATCAGTTATATAAGTGACATATACATTTGAGTTTATATGTGTATGTGTTTTTCAAACTTATTTTTTCTCTTCCCTTATCTCTATCTCCGAGTTGATAGAGGTGTGACTGGGTTACCAGAAGAAGCGCGAATTGCCAGCCCGGATCCTTGACCTCTATCGAGTCATGAACCAAACAAAAAAAAATTTTGCGACATATTTTTGTGTACACAGTTTTTCAGTGCATCTCTATTTAAAGTCATTGCATACAATCGTGCCGCCTGTTGACCTACTTATATTTTCTGCCTCAAGGTAATTTAATGCGATGATTTGCAATTCGTTCCCGAGTGGTTTTGTGCCTTGCAGATTACCGGAGTCCTCGAACCGTTTACGCCGGTGGTTTCAGCCTGCTTGGACAAAAATAAAATCGGTTTATAAGTAAACTGTTTAGTATCTTGCCGTTATATGCAGCAATGGAAAACGGATTGTTTAAATTTGTCAAAATTTAGCTGTAAGTAGAGTAACCAACAGGAACTTTACTAATATTGGGTAGTGAAGTAGAATGAAGCAGCTCTCTCGTTGACACGGTGGTAGCGAATTTCCAAAAAAGTAACAAAATTACATTCCTGGCGCACCTCTTTTGGGAAATTGAGCTATTGGAGACCCGGGGCCTTGTAATGAGTACAGTAATTAATTAATGATGTTTTATTACTATTTGTATTTATAGTAAACAGTGATAATAAACATAACCTCCGTTTACAAATTTTATTAATAAAAAACATAGTTGTAATGCTAAATCAGCTGTTTAGATAATTCTTCACATAGGGTAGCGACACTTCAGTTCTTTCTGAGGAATCGTAAAAAATGTGTGTGTGTGTGTGTGTGTGTGTGTGTGTGTGTGTGTGTGTGTGTGTGTGTGTGTGTTTTAGCATGATCACGTTCGCAATTTTAGTGTGATTTCATTCAAACTAGCTACAAAAATCGATTATGGTAATAACTTGTACAAGTTCGTTAACTAGCGAAATTCGTTCAATAGTTTTAAAATACCAGTCATTTCAAACCTTTAAAAATTCCGAACTTTTTCCTTTAATTTTAAAAAGTCCGATTTCACTGTCGTAATCAGCGTTCAGTACCTCAAGGGAGTGTCCTTGGGCCCGTACTTTACTTGTACACTAGAGACATTCCCCAAGAAGTTGAT
The DNA here is from genome assembly GCA_022606455.1 of Callitettix versicolor. Taxonomy (NCBI): domain Eukaryota; kingdom Metazoa; phylum Arthropoda; class Insecta; order Hemiptera; family Cercopidae; genus Callitettix; species Callitettix versicolor. The sequence continues at coordinate 37,736,851 of CM040188.1, read as the reverse complement.
ACAATCACGGCAACCTTTGCAGATGACACAACAATTTTGGCGACAGGAAATACTGTGGAAGAGGCATCGAATAAACTTCAAAGAGCAGTTGATAGAGTTTGCATTTGGATGAAGAAATGGAGATTAAAACTAAATGAATCCAAATCAACCTATGTCAACTTTACAAATAGAAAAATCAACCCAATTCCACTTATAATTAATAACCATGTAGTAACTCCAGAAAATTCTGCTAAATACTTGGGGATGACACTGGATGCAAAGCTCCACTGGAAAGAACATGTCAAAAAGAAAAAGGTTGAATTAAACATGCAATTTAGGAAAATTAACTGGTTGATAGGAGAAACTCAGATTTAGACCTACAAAATAAACTGCTTCTATACAAGCAAATACTGAAGCCAGTGTGGACCTATGGAATCCAGCTGTGGGGCTGCACAAAAACACAAATGTAAAAGTAATTCAAACTTTCCAGAATAAAGTCCTGCGAAGTATTGTAAGGGCTCCGTGGTTCGTTCGCAATGACAGTCTTCATAGGGACCTTAGGATGAAAACTGTCTCAGAAGAAATCAAAAGATTTGCAGAGAAACACAAGCAAAGACTTATACATCACGATAACAAGGAAATAGCTTGCTTATTAGACAACTCTGGCGAGATCCGTCGCTTGAAAAGGACGAAGCCTTTGGAACTTTGCAGTGAGAGTGTATAACTAATCACACATGAACAGAGTGTGTGTTCATCAGGAGTCCATCAGTGGGTGTTACTTCAACAAACAGTGACATTACTATTAAATGTATATTGCTGGATAGGCTTTATTGCCTAGTTGTAATTATGTTAAATAAAAAAAAAAAAAAAAAAAAAAATCAGCGTTCAACTCAGCGTAAATTAACATTTTGAGTTTTCAAAATCCGTTGAAATTAACATTTTTTTGACGACAATAAGGCTTTGTTTTTGTATTTTGAATTTAGTTTGAAAGTTTCAAATGCTAACACATGCAGATTTTAATGCTGATTATGACGGTGAGATCGTAATTTGAAAAATAGTAAGATCTTTTTTTGTGAAATTCACTTCAGTAACGTCAGCGAGACAGCTGCGTGCCGCCATATTTTTTAATCTTAAACAAACTGTTTAAAAAAAAATCTGTATTCACCATTGTAATCAGCGTTAAAATCTGTATAAATTAGCAATTTAACCTTTATAATTTGTTAAGAATATGGTCGAAAATTATTTAAATAATAATAATAAACAGATAAAATATTATAAAGAATTCAGTTATAATAATACTTAGGCTACCATCATGCTGCTTATGTTTTTATCTAAACTAATACAAACACAAATTTTGATGCTTTAAATTTTAGAAAATTGTTTTTAATAATTTTGTCTGCGAATTTTTGTTTCAAAACATTGTAAAATGTACTTCTCACAAAATGATCTAACGACTCATTAATTTCAGTATCGTGTTTAAAAAACACTTTGTCGGTTCTCACAACAAATTCTTATTTGTATACTGTGAACGAAACCAAAAAAAAAATTGTGACATTTTTTGTTTTGAATATTAAATAATTTGCGGGAAAAAGTTTGTGCAGTTTATTTTGCACCGCTGATTCATAGTTAGTTGTGTGTACTCTTTCAGCGAGGAATGATTACAGTACTTAGTTCGTGACATGCGCGAGGCGACAGCAGCGCTGTGCTCCGAGTGTGAATTAATTCTGTACTCGTACAGTTCGTGTTCTGTGTTCAGTTCGCTAGTCTACTCCCGGCGAGGTAGTGTGTATCTGTGCGTAGCTCGTTTGTTTGTCGTCAATAAACAATTAGGTTATAGTGTTGTCTGACCAGCGTGAATTGACATTTAGGTTAGTGTGTCTTGTGCCGATGGTAGTTGGTTTCATCAGTCAGGTAAATAAAAGATTTCGTTTATAACTTAAGGTTTAATTTGGAATATAAATGTGATGTCAACATCTGCGTTATAATGTTGGTAACTTAACCATTTGCATACCAAGACAATCAAGATAAATTTTGTAATCACATCAGTTTAGCCTGTTGCGTAAAATTCGGTAACATTCACAATCCATGTAAGGTTTGTGTTAATCTTTTCATAAAGTATCATTTTGGTTTGTTAACTCTTAACTATTTATAATATTTTATTACTTAATATACACTGGTTTATTTAAAATTCATTAAATAAAGTATTTATACATTTAAAATTCACTGTTTAAAATGTATAAAGAGAATGTTCGTTTATGCATTTCTTATTTAATAACTCATTTATTTGAATTCTTCCATGTTTGTAGCTGAAATATTCAGTTAAATCATAAGTTTCCATTTGTTTTACCATCTTCAAAGATACCAGAGTTTTAAAATGGGTTAAATCCTCACATAAGCCAAGTTTAGGAAACCCCCACTCGATAAAAACTAAACAAATATAATTTATTGTAAACACGTGATAATATATAGTCTGCAAATTATAAATATACTTTGGTAATAAGGTGTACAAAATTCTTTCAACGGTTTCAAAATGGCGACCATTGCAGTTTTTTAAAATATAAATTTTATATTTTACAATTTAAAAAAATCTGATTTAACAATTTTTAATGAGCGTTAAGATCAAAATAAGTTAGCATTTTTAGTACCCCAATTCCAGTGAAATCAAGAAAATGATTCCGATGGCTGTCAGGGTTCTTTTTCATATTTTCATGTGTAATTTTAATGTTAAAAATCCTCACTTTTCTATCTTTATTTTGAAAATCTGATTTTAACACCGCAATAAACGTTAAAATCTGCACAAATAAAATGAATTTTGTCGGTTCGGTTACGAAGTGAATTTGGTCAGGTTACTAGGCTATTCATATTTTGAATGTACAGTAATTTTAAAGTTAATGCTGATTTAAGATGAAATCATGTTTAAAATTATTGCAATTTTAAAAGGATGATGTAGAATTGTTGTTTAATGGTGGGTTACTTATGCTATTATTAGAGTTTATTCGGATATTTGCTATCATCTGTGTACATTAAAATAACTGTAGGCCTATATAAAAAAGTGTTGTTTTGTATACACAAATGATGGCAAATGTCCGAATATATTGTAATAATAATATGATGTGGAAGTTCGTTTCCACTACGTCACTGTTATAAAAAATGTTTTAGAGCCGCATTTGTATAGCTACTAACGTAGCGAGCAGTCAGGATAGATTTATATAGCAATAGCTACCAATAGTGTAGTGTAATAGTCATAAATAGTTATATTTATTATGGTAGTTCCAATTTTTTGATGTTGAATGGGTTAGTACATTATTGAAAAATACAAGCTTTTGAATACCCACCACCTCGAAGACTTGAAAAAACCGCTACATTTTTGGATTTGGCGCAGTTTTTTCAAAAACATCTCCTGTAGGATTTATTGTTTTGACAAAAAAAAAAACTGGAGTAAATTATGTACAGTTTGAGACAAAAACGAAATATCTGCCTGTAGTACTTCCCGAGACGGAGAATTTTGAATTTTCATTTCTCAGAACTATGACAAACACAAATTTTTGTCTGTTTTTATTCGATAGCAAGTAAAGGGCGATTCCCACACAAAATTTTCACATAATAAGAAATGTAATAGACACCAAACTGGGTCTGCTAGTTCGTTTAGACTCTTAGAAGCAATCTTTTGAATAGGCCTATTTATACACGTAATAACTGAAAATTGACAAAAATAACTGAACTTTTTTTGTAATTGTACTCGTACTTATTACAAAAAAAGGTTCAGAGTAAATAGTTCAAGAATATAAATGTCAAAAATCGTAGTTACATTATTTAGTGTATAGGCCCTACATTTCGTGAAAAAGTGTCACTTGGAGTGAATGACCCAGAAACCCCAGGGACTGGAGCCGCAATCCTGGTGGATGTAGAAAAGGATCTGTGGTTAGATCGTGTTTGTAGTAATTCTGAAAACTTTTATTTTTATTAAAGTTTTCAGTACTTTATAGTTTTACTTATAGTCGAATTCGTGTTCTTATATGTCTGTGTGTAAAGAATAAGAAACAAAAATGGAATAAAACATCACTAAAAAGTGGGTAACTTAAAAGTATAAGTGAAGCACGAAAAAACTAGTTGAAAAAAGTATTAATACGTTTTTTTTGTCAGACCAATACTTTGGCAGCTTTTTTGTCAGAAAATTTATCGCTTTTTTAAGATGGCGGCCCTGCGGTAGTGGTGTGAATTCGAAAACTTGGCTTTTTCAACAGTGTACCAACCTAGACAGCATATAAAAAAAAATTGGGACTACCCTAATTAGTGTAACCATTCGGGTTTTTTTGCAACTGTTATACCAATGAATATAGATTCTGTATTCATTGGTTATACTGTACTACAGGGTTGGATGAATCGGACGAGGGCTTGCCTAGCCTCTATTTAGTTATATAAGAGTGTAGACTATTTGTACTGTAAACAAAATAGCGATACGCGAAAATCAAATTGTTTAAATCTTGGCTAGTTATACAGCAATCTGTTAATCCGTTTCTAAATGGCAGTCACTAAAGTTTTCAGTACTTTATAGTTTTACTTATAGTCGAATTCGTGTTCTTATATGTCTGTGTGTAAAGAATAAGAAACAAAAATGGAATAAAACATCACTAAAAAGTGGGTAACTTAAAAATATAAGTGAAGCACGAAAAAACTAGTTGAAAAAAGTATTAATACGTTTTTTTTTGTCAGACCAATACTTTGGCAGCTTTTTTGTCAGAAAATTTATCGCTTTTTTAAGATGGCGGCCCTGCGGTAGTGTTGTGAATTCGAAAACTTGGCTTTTTCAACAGTGTACCAACCTAGACAGCATATAAAAAAAAATTGGGACTACCCTAATTAGTGTAACCATTCGGGTTTTTTTGCAACTGTTATACCAATGAATATAGATTCTGTATTCATTGGTTATACTGTACTACAGGGTTGGATGAATCGGACGAGGGCTTGCCTAGCCTCTATTTAGTTATATAAGAGTGTAGACTATTTGTACTGTAAACAAAATAGCGATACGCGAAAATCAAATTGTTTAAATCTTGGCTAGTTATACAGCAATCTGTTAATCCGTTTCTAAATGGCAGTCACTAAAGTTTAAAAAATATATATTTTTTTTTTTTTTTTTTTTTTTTTTTTTTTTTGGTGTTTAACGTCCGACTATTGTGTACACTTGGACTAATGCAGACGGTGGGATGATTTATAACGTATGAAAATGCCAAGCCCTCGCCGGGAATCGAACCCGGGTCCTCGGGGTGAAAGCCTAGTATGCTATCCACTAGGCCACCGAGGCGGTATTCAAAACTGACGAGTTTACAGACTAAACCACACAACCGATTTTCATCAACTCATTTTATTCGTCACGATTTGAACAAAATTTCTAAAAATAAGTACGTTTATAAGTATAACACTTCAATAAGCTGCCAAAACATTTATTGATTTGTACCTTTACTGAACAGCTGATCAATAAACATAGTTGTGTACTATTATTTAACGCATGTTAAAGTGATACAATACGTTATGAAAATTTAAAAAAATATCTTTTTAAGTTCTCTACAATTCTAAAATATTCGTTTCTCACAGTCTTGAGCTGTTATAAGCAAACATAAGTATTAAAGTATTTTTTTGTATTTATATTTTGTTACCTTCAGTAGTTATTAGACAGATTTATTTATCACTAGCTGTTACCCGTTGCGGCTTTGCCTGCAATTATAATATAGGCAATAAAATTTAAAGTCGATTTTCAAAATCAGAATAGGTCATTTCATTTTTATATATTTCTGTTTACAATATTATACGATTTATGGTTTTCGGCCAAGAAATATACATTTTTGCTACTCGATAAAAAAACAGGGTCCTGTCATATTTTAATAAAATACAGTATTATTAAAAAGTCACTATTATACAATTAAACTGGAATAGTATTGTGTTTATCTCAGGTACCTAAACCGTGTCATACCAAATTTAATCTCAATTGGTCCAGTAATTAAAGTGTGATTGAATAACAAACAAATAAACAAAAACAAACTTTCAGAAATATAATATGATTACCTGTTACCCGTCACGGTTTTTCCCGCAATCGTAATATACATTAAAGATCACACATGACCGTGTTAGGACCAACAACCGTGTCAGGTTATGGTGTATTTCTTTTTTAAAATAAAGGTTTTTTAACACACCACCGTGCTAGTTAAGTTATGGAGTACTCTTTAAAAAAAATTAAGGCTTTTTTCCTGCATCACCGTATTAGGCCCAACAACCGTGTCAGTTAGGTTAAAAAAAAATAATAAAGGTTTTTTTAATGGATCACCGTGTTAGGTATAACAACCATGTTAGTTAGCATATGGAGTATTCTTTTAAAAAAACAAAGTATTTTTCACGCATTACCATGTTAGACCTAACAACCGTGTCAGTTAAGGTTTTCAGTACTATTTAAAAAAAAATAAACTTTTTTTCACACATTACTGTGATAGGCCCAACAACCGTGTCAGTTAGGATATGTAGTATTCTTTAAAAAAATATAAAGGTTTTTCACGCATCACCGTGTTAGGCCTAACAACCGTGTCAATTAGGTTATGTAGTATTCTTTAAAAAAATAAAGGTTTACTTCACACCTCACCGTGATAGGCTCAACATCCGTATCAGTTATGTTATGTAGTATTCTTTAAAACAATATACAGGTTTCTTCACGCATTACCGTGTTAGGCCCAACAACCATGTCAGTTAGGATATGTAGTATTCTTTAAAAAAATATAAAGGTTTTTCACGCATCACCGTTTTAGGCCTAAATACCGTGTCAATTAGGTTATGTAGTATTCTAAAAATAAATAAAGGTTTTTTCACACATCACCATGATAGGCCCTACAATCATATCAGTTAGGATATGTAGTATTCTTTAAAAAAATATAAAAGTGTTTTTACACATCACCGTGATAGGCCTAATAACCGTGTCAGTTAATATACTTAGTATTCTTTTAAAAAATTTAAAGATTTTTTCACACATTACCGTGATAGGCCTAACAACCGTGTCAGTTAGGATATGCAGTATTCTTTAAAAAAATATAAAGGTTCTTTTACGCATCACCGTGTTTGGCCTAACAACCGTGACAGTTAGGATATGTAGACAAATAATCTTTAAAAAAATATAAAGGTTTTTTCACGCATCACCGTGTTAGGCCTAACAACCGTGTCACTTAGGTTATGCACTATTCTTTTTAAAAAAATGGGTTTCCTATCCCCCAAACCCGTGTTAGACGTATTTTTATTGTTTTACTGATTTGTAGATCAGTAAAACAATAAAAATACGTCTAAAATGAGTACAACACAGTACCGATTTTCGCCGGTAGCAATTTTGAGGTTATGTTGGTCACTTTTATTTTCGATTTTTATCCTGCTTTCATATTTTGGATTTTTGCTTTTGGACACATAATAAAGCATTTTAGTAAGAAAAATATCGAAAACTCCAATAGATGCTGCAATGCATATTTACCATTTTTTCATATAATGTAATTACACAAATATATATACTACCTTACAATTAAAGTATCCTAATAAAATTGTATATAATATAGCCTATATATTCTGCACTCTGCTTTAAAAACATTGAATAGTCTTAAATGAAAAATACCAGATTGTGATTATTAGATGAAAATGTAACATTAAAAAACAATAATTTTGCAATAAATAAAACATAGATTAAGATTTGTAAAATGGGATTAGATCTATGTCCATCTCAGGTGCCTAAATCTCATGTTCAGTAAACAGTAATTAAACCTAACTATAGTTAACAGATGTTACAAAACTAAAAACTGATAATTATTTTGGGCTGGGTAAGTAGTATAATAACGTTTTGTAAAACGGGAATAGGCCTATATGTATCTCTGATACTTAAACCATATACGTACCAAATTTCATCTCAATTGGTCCAGTAGTTAAAGCGTTATTGAATAACAAACAAACAAACAAACAACAAACAAACAAACAAACACAAACTTTCAGAAATATAATATGAATTAGATAATCATCTACCACTATATCTGGTACCTGTGACACTCCTACAAGTCTAAAAAAAAAAGGCCACCGAGGCGGCTAGGGATATATATATATATATATATATATATATATATATATATATATATATATATATATATAATTTTATCTTCAATATTTTTTTACACATGATTTTGCCGATCACGAGAGTAATCTAAGTAAATAAACTTACTAAACTTAGCTTAGATATTATTTACTGTAGTTGTAGTAAAAGTTCAGTTGTTTTATATTAGTTCGTAACGATCAGCTGATTTTATTGAACAGCTGATAGGCTATAATAAGTTTTAGGTTATGCTATTAAAAACTAGCAGTATTAGAAACAATTATTGTAAGCGTTTATATTAATTTCGAATGTAGGCCTACAATACGGTACACCGTGCAAGTGTTCTTTAATTACGGAAAAGTACGGAAACCGAAGCAACACAACGTTTTCATATAATACGCGTGTACGGTTATCGAAAATGAGGAAGAAAAAGAAAGAGAAATAGAGAGACTAAATTCGTTTGCTCGTTAGTTACATGTTTCCGTTACATTCTTTCGTTCGAAGCGCTTTTTCCATTCACTCCTCTCGCCAAAACTGACATTAAAACCTTCGCTTCAAAAAAAAAAAAAAAGAAAAAAATTCTTATAAATTATATCAAATTTCGAGTTATTTGAAGCTAGATAGATTGTATTAGGAATCCTTCCCTACTTCAGCTTACAGATTTAAATTTTGTTTTTACATATATCTTCCGACAGGAATCAGCTTATCTTTTTAACATTAGGCGTGGGGATATCGATTACCTTCAACTACGTCTTGGTGTTGGCTATGATATATCGTATACGTTTTGAATTTAATACCCTGAAAGCAGACGCAACCTTTTACCCTTGAAGAATCACCTCTCAGGATGTGACGCAGCTTTACAGTGTAACATGTCGTTGGCGGCATCGCTTCTCCGTGATTGGTGATCCGCCTGCCTACTTGTAAAGCGTACTCAGGTCGTGTCGATGACGCAGACGTACCGAGTAGAGGTTAGGTTAAAAGTGTTGAATCACGTGATCAACGATAACAGACAGTTGACATCTTCCCTCAAAATAACGCTTTCAAAAATTAATACCGTAGCTATTTTCTGAAAAGTGAACCTTCTGTGTTTTAAAATAGGCACAAGAACTTCCTTCTCTGTGATAATTTTATTTAAAAAATAAAAAGTACACGTGTTTTTCTGGGAGTTACCTACAGAAGCGAAGCTATTGTTAATGATATCTTTGCTGAATGTATAATTAGTTTGAAGGTATGTTTACAAATATCTTATTTTGTTTAAATAAAGAAGTGAACCTAGCGTAGATATTATTTACTGTAGTTATAGTAAAAGATCAGCTGCTTTATATTAATTCTTAACGATCAGCTGATTTCATTGAACAGCTGTTAAGCTACTATACTTTTTAGGCGATGTTATTAAAAACTAGCAATATTAACAACAATTATTATAACGTTTATATTATTTGGAATATGTTATAAACGGTTACAACGTGCACGTGTTCTTCAACTAAGGAAAAATAGCGAAAACAAAGCAACACAACGTTTGCATGTAATACGCGTGTACTGTTAACGAAAAGGAGAAAAAAAAGAGAGAAACAGAAATAGAGAGACGAAATTCGTTTTTCCGTTACATTCTTCCGTTCGGCAGACGTTTTTTCAGTTCATTCCTCTCGCCAAAGCTAACATTAAATGCTTCGCTTCAAAAAGCTTAATTTTAGTAACCAACTTGCACTTTTTGTGCACACACACACACACACACACACACACACACACACACACACAGAGAGAGAGAGAGAGAGAGAGAGAGAGAGAGAGAGAGAGAGAGAGAGAAATAGAGACGAAATTCGTTTTTCCGTAACATTCTTCCGTTCGGCAGACGTTTTTTCAGTTCATTCCTCTCGCCAAAGCTAACATTAAATGCTTCGCTTCAAAAAGCTTAATTTTAGTAACCAACTTGCACTTTTTGTACACACACACACACACACACACACACACACACACACACAGAGAGAGAGAGAGAGAGAGAGAGAGAGAAATAGAGAGACGAAATTCGTTTTTCCGTTACATTCTTCCGTTCGGCAGACGTTTTTTCAGTTCATTCCTCTCGCCAAAGCTAACATTAAATGCTTCGCTTCAAAAAGCTTAATTTTAGTAACCAACTTGCACTTTTTGTACACACACACACACACACACACACACACACACAGAGAGAGAGAGAGAGAGAGAGAGAGAGAGAGAGAGAGAGAGAGAGAGAGAGAGAGAGAGACAGACAGACAGACAGAAATAGAAATAGAGAAATTCGTTTTTCCGTTACATTCTTCCGTTCGGCAGACGTTTTTCAGTTCATTCCTCTCGCCAAAGCTAACATTAAATGCTTCGCTTCAAAAGCTTAATTTTAGTAACCAACTTGCACTTTTTGTACACACAAACACACACACACACACACACACACACACACACACACACACACAGAGAGAGAGAGAGAGAGAGAGAGAGAGAGAGAGAGAGACAGACAGACAGACAGACAGACAGAAATAGAGACGAAATTCGTTTTTCCGTTACATTCTTCCGTTCGGCAGACGTTTTTTCAGTTCATTCCTCTCGTCAAAGCTAACATTAAATGCTTCGCTTCAAAAAGCTTAATTTTAGTAACCAACTTGCACTTTTTGTACACACACACACACACACACACACACACACACACACACACACACACACACACACACACACACACACACACACACACACACACACACACACACACACACACACACACACACACACACACACACACACACACACACACACATGCACGCGCGCGCGCGCAGAATGCTGTAACGCTTTATTACACACAATGAATTTTTCTCTCTTTATTTGTTTCACCCAACTTTGGGTTACACTAAATCAATCACTTTTTAATGTTCTGTGCCTTGCTCGTAACCCAGTATTGCTTCATTCGTTGTGATCTTGCTTTTCTTTCTTAGTCAGAGATTTGGATCGTTCGCTTCAATGAATTTTTGTTATACTTTATTTAACTAAACTTTTTACAAGCTTTTTTTCATTTCGAGGGGAATTTGTTTGTGATGGCCGTTTTATTGTTCCACGATTCATATTGTTGTCTTTATTGACAAACAACTTTTTTCAGAAAACAGTAAAACCTTCCGTAACCAAACATGTTATAGTTTTGAGAATTATTTGTGCAGTTGAATGATTAAAGTTGTAAATTATATTTGGAATAAAAGTATTTTTTGTGCTAATCAAGCGATTTTCGTTAACTGTTTAAAAAACCCCGTTTTAAAATTTTTAAAGCGTCAACAATTTTTTACAATGTTATTCAGCAAAATTGTGCGTTTTTAGAAAAATGAACAAAAACGCGAAATACTAGGTCGACAGTCGTACTGAGGTTAGATACGTAATGTTGCCTTTACATTGGGAATTGTATGAGATACAAGTATGAATACAGAATTTGATATAGTCCTCATACATATGAAATAGTTCGTCAAATACACCCTGCGTTGATACTTGTACAAATCATTCCATTTCTCAAAAGATAGTTTTTTTTGTCAGTGTTGCAAGTATTCTAAATTTGTACCATGAAAACATGTCTAGTAATGAGAAGTTTTTATATTTATCGACATGTGCACTGATTTAAATTTAAAAAAAGAACTCATTTGTTGACAACGAGAATCTTTAAGATAAAGAAAAACTCATGTTGCACAGTTTCATAGCATGTTGGTTATGTATGTTGGTTTTGAAGGTGTCACAACACAATTGTAAATCAGACTATACAAAAACACAATTTTAAAACAAAGTAGGCTAATACAACTGACTTTGCCAACAAACCATAACCTGTTAGCTCAGTAAACAGCTGATTAAATTTGATAAATAACTGAAACTGTCATAACCTAAAACCATGAAAATAGTCATACAAGTAAATGTATATGCAATTTTTGCTCGTACAAAATGTGTGAGTTAATCTTGGAGCTCGTAGAATTTGTTTCATCATAAAACTAAAATACTTAAAGCATAACCAACATTTACGTGTAGACAGATCATGTAAAAATCCAAGTTCGAGAATCACTTTTTGAACTAGAAATGAGCAGAAAACTTAAATATCCATAAAAATCTCAAGGTCGATTTTTTCATGAACACAGTTTTTTTTATAAACTTCATAAAGTAAGGAAGTAAAATGGTAGGAAATGTGAGTAAATTAAAATAACATTAACCGAAACAGCATTTACTAATAGTAACAATGGTAAAGTGGTTATCATTTACGTACATCAAAAATGGAACTATGTGTTTTACCTGCTTCTGTTCTGTATTATTCCAACTGTTGGAGATAAAATGTGAGTTTCTAAATTACTTGTACCAGTCTAGGGAACCGAGCTTTAAAGTGGAAAACATGTTTTTTTTCTGAAATGATTACAGTACTGCTTTGTTGCGCGGCGGACAAGGTATTACAGATGTTGAAATGTGCCAGCACTGCGTTAACAAGTCCACAAAGCTGGCTTTACCTTAGTGCGATGCGTTAAAGTGACGCTTAATTAGAAGGCTTAGTCCTGGTCCTTAACACTCCGTATAAACAATTACTTGTGTTGGTATAGTAATTAAAGTATTCCACAAGAATTATAATTACAGTTCGCGTTTTATCCAGTACTAAAAACAAAATTTCCAACAGGACAGTGTTGTAGTCGCCGGAAGAAATAGAAGTCCGGGTGTTTACCAGGTCGGCTGCGGGCTGGCGAAGTAATTTTTCGGTTCGGAATGGTGAAAGAAATTCGCATCTTGCTTAGAGTTGGACGGATTCCTCCCGAGTACGTTTTGGTTAGTTGTACAGTAATGGGTGATCCTCTTCGATGTTCTGTCGAACAACAATTTTCGACCTGCATTTATATTCAAAATTATGGCGACAACCATAATTTCTCAGAATTCCGTTTTTAAACCAGAGAAAAACGCACCAATCAGAAGAAGCTATTGTGTACGGAAGATGCGAGGTGATACGAAGGCAGTAATGTCTGGGCGAAGAAATGTATTAAAATTACTAGAGACATAAGATACGCGTGCATTGTGAACCAATCGGAAATGACGGGAGTGGTTGGTTGACGGGAGTGAATCAAGTTTCACAGGCCGAGGCTGTTTCAAAGCCGAGAGAGAAGTTCGGGAATTTTTAGCGTAGTTGTTTAGGTATTAGTAAGCGGAAATAGGTTGTGTAACTCAGTTTCTATGTTGTTTGACAAAAAATATCCCATAATAACGACAACAAATATTGTTTAATAAGCGTTCGATGAATTATCACAGTATTATGTCTAATAACAGTATACTGGCGTCACTGCACCAATAAAAGTAACGTCATATTTGTAAGTCCAGCTTAACTTTTGGTATTTTCGAGTTGTATTAATTATGTTGTGTTATTAAACGGGTCTTACTCGCTTGAGGAATTTTTTGATTTTGAGCTAGAATTTGGCTTTGTAGATTGGCAAAGAAAGTATCATCTTTTGGCGTAAGTTCTTAATATATAAGGGTTGCTCAATTATTTCTTAGAACCAATTACTACTTCTTCTTCTTCTTCTCCTCCTCCTAAGTATAAACGGACTACAAGTACAGCTACCATTATAAAAAGCGTCCTCGATATCAGCGGCTAAAGTCCAAGTAATTGTACTATCTGCCGCTACGAACGCAGCAAGCTGCAAGGACAGGAGGTGAAGACGTTTGAGAAAATAGCACTAATATCTATTTAACTGTAGTTGAACACTGTCGCAAGGTGCCACTAGTGGTATACGCTCGCAAAACTCTCATAAGGGTTAGTTATTATTGTAGTAAACATTTGTATTAAATGCTGAATTCGAACCTGCGTGTAGTTCAGAGTTGCAGCAAAACTGCCCGCTGTTCTACCGATTGTAAAGGGCCTTTAGAACACGCTTTAAGTACTTTAGTAAAAGTTTGGTAAAAGTTTTTTTTTTGAAGGCGAAAAGCACATTGAGGCTATTATCGCCTCCCTAAATGTAGTGTGTGTAAAGTGTTAAAGTCGTAAGTGTAGTGTTGTAAATGTGTATTAGACTCGGGTACCGCGTGGAACGTCTAAATCCTTTCAATTAGTACAGCTAGTCTGCACCTCCTGCGGGGGAGTTTGGTAAAATTCGTTACCCATAAAATCTGTTTATCAATTTCAAAAATGATATCTTTTTAAAGTCCGAAAAATAAGTTATAACTCTCTAGCTTTCGATCCTTCGAAAATATGAGTTTACCATGGTAAAATGGATTAAAATCGGCATAATCTAGCATTTTACTAAATTATTGAAAATCTGAAATACTAATTTATTCAGACGTTAACGTTGATCACGAGGGTAAAATCAATAAAAGGTAAAATATATATATATATATATATATATATATATATATATATATATATATATATATATATATATTTATTTATATATTAAAGATTTTAAATGAATTTCATTTTGAAACGGTTTTTGTTCAGTACCAACATGAATTTTTGTACCGTTTGATTATCGGGTATCAATCACATTAGCAAGACAGCTGCTGGCCGAGACTACGTTCAGTAGCCCTCCGCTTGCGTAAATGTCCCAACCATTTATTACGGGAACCTACGTAAGTTTTAACTGGAAATTAAGGTGTTGCTCAATCTGTTCCGGAAACGAGTAATTGAATTGCCAAATTGCATTTAAACCATGGTCCAACTGCTCACAGCCCCATAACTATAAGAAACAGTTGTAGTTGAGTAATTAGCGCCTGTCGTTTACTCGACTAATGACGGAAAACAGAAAACTTTGACGACTGTCAGGTTCAATAACCGCAAACGCAGTCGTCCCGGTGACGTGATGGAAGCGAATTTTCTAAAAGTAACGATATCAAATCATATAAACGAACATTTTAATATTCATATAAGAATATTTTTTCCGTAAAAAACGTGACCACCTAAAATTTCAAAACTTTTTATCCTACACATTTTGAAAATCCAATTTCACATTGTAATCAGCGTTAAACTCGATATAAAGTAAAATTTTTAATTTTCACACACACACACACACACACACACACGTACATTTTAAATTAAAAATAACTTGTCATACAGCGTTTTAGCAGTAAGGATTGGGACTGATATCAAGGACCCAGGTCTTACTACGATTACAGATGTAATAACGTATTGTCCAGAAGAAATTTGCCAGTAAGGGGTCTTCACACTCGCTTTCTCGTTATCACTCTAAATAGTCAATAATATGACAGCCCGTACAAACAAGACGCATCATTGTTCGTTGTTTGCACCACAAACGTATCTTATCTGTTACGCAAAGTTCAACAACCCGCGCTGCAGAATGTGCATTGTTCGTATACAATTTTTATTTACTCAATACAGTAAACACTCGCTCAGGAAGGAGAAGCAGCACCGCGATAGCATGTACAGAAGTGAGCGGTAACACTGAATATAAACGTACTAGAATGATAACCCAGTGGCATCTTGCGGCAGAGTGTTCAACTACAGTTGGAATACTGTCTGTTTTCTCAAACGTATCCATTCTTGTCCTTGCAGCGTTCGTAGCGGCAGATAGTCCAACTATTTCGACTTTAGACGCTAATATTTAACACGCTTTGTGTAACAGTGGCTGTATTTCTGGTCCTCTTGTTCAATGGCGGAGGCCAGAGAGGCGGCAACAGCATTCGTCGTTATCTACGAGACCTTCAAAAGGGCAAATCAATTCAGAGGCCTAAGCATTTCCCGAGCGTTGACATTACAGAAAAGAATGAAAAATTGTCTATATTTTCAAAATCGGTCCGCTCAAATTTTGGTCATGAAGATTCAGAACGGAAACCAGTACACCAGTATTTGAAGAGAAATAAACGTATGTTTGGAAAGTAATTCGGAAACCTTGACTGCGTTCAGAGTTCATTTCGGTTTTCGATTTATTCTCATTCCGCAAATTTTTTTATTTCAAATTGACCACACCGACTTGAGTTACGGGTTATCGTATATGACCAAAATTGGTCACCAACATTCATGTAAAAACCATTCCCCCTTTATTTTCTGGAAACCAGAAATTGTCTGTCCATTAATATTTCAAAGACGAGTATTTTCACGATACTAAGAAAAAAGTTTTAAGTTTTTCTTGATAATGTGTTCCCTTTACAACGTGTCTAGCGAAAAAGCAAACAAATATGTTTTTTAATCGAAGATTTGCATAGTGTGTATTTATAAAACAATACACGAGGTTTTGAAATTTGGTTCATCTCTAGTAGTACCACATTAGAAATTAGAAGTAGTATTTGTGTGCTTACTTACATGCATGCATATTAGAATGCATACATGAGTTTAATGCTTTAACTGAAGTGCGAAAGTTCCACACTCTTTAAAGTCGTTTATTGTTCCATATGTACAAATAAAGGCAAATGTTCGATAACACGCATATTCTATCATTTAGAAATAATTTTAACTTATCTTGTACTTCTTCAACTTCCTGTCATCTCAGTGCTACAAGCTACATTGAGATGTGATCTAAATATCTGTGCAAGCAACCATATTTACACTAAGAAGTAACTAACGAAAATCGGCTTAAGATGAAAAAACTAGAAT
Organism: Callitettix versicolor; assembly: GCA_022606455.1. Lineage (NCBI taxonomy): Eukaryota > Metazoa > Arthropoda > Insecta > Hemiptera > Cercopidae > Callitettix > Callitettix versicolor. Next base: position 37,720,202 of record CM040188.1, on the reverse strand, counting down.
TAAATCCACGTTGCTCCAAATAAATAAATCAATCTTGCAAGCAAACTAATTTTATTTAGTTTCGATAGCTTGTTTGCTCATTGTTCATGCACATTTAATATTTTATTACTTCCCGAACCAAACTATTTCGAAGCAGTATTTAAGTGTTGTAGCGATTCTCAATTTTTTTCTTGATATTCTATTCACCTGACTCGGTAGTTTTTAAATTTAAATTTAGGAGCCTATCACTAAATACATTTTAAAGTCGGCATATAAAAAAAGTAATCAAACTCGAACGTATTAATGATTTAATTACCTTTGATTGTTTACAAACTAAAACTAAATTGAATATTTATTTTTAGTTTAAATACACACACACACACACGCACGCACGCAAGCACAACGCACTAAAAAAATTGCTGAGCCACACAACAATAATTCGCCGATACATTTTCAAAGTTTCGGACATCTTTTGGAAGCCGAATCTTGCCTGCGTACCGATCTAATGTATTCCGTTCTTTAAATAAATACTGAATCGAACATCGTTTATCTTTTACTGAATTATACAAAATTCAAGTTCCCGAGGCATTAAATATTCATACCGTCTAATTGGGTTCAGAATTGGATCTCCGATGGCGAGTCTAATGTAAAATGTATTCACCTTACCTAACCTAACCTGACCCCACCAAGCGATGTTTATTTAATTACGTAATATTACGCCGTCCTCTTTACACTGCCTTATTAATTTCGCGCCTACATTACGTTATAGCGCAAAGTTTAGTTTGTTTGGAACGAAAATCGTTAAGCAACGAAACAAACGTTTTCCACGAAAAATGTCTATTTGGATAATATTTAAAATTGGGAAAAACAAGGATGTTAATTTCATAAAATTAGTTTTACAGTTTTCACTTCTTGGTGTAAACGATAAAAGGTAATATGATTTAAAGTTCCAAAAAATGTTATTAAATAACATTCAACAAACTTATTGTATCAACAGTACGTTTAAACGTGAATTGTAAACATGATAAATTATAACCTAATACAACATTGTGGATACACATTGTGGTCTTTCATCAAAGTTTGAAAACTACAGCTGTAAAATACACAATTTTATCATGTTTGTGGCGTCTGTGCGTTTATCAGGGAACTACTCTCTGCCAGTAAGACACCTTTGGTTTTTACTAAAAGGGAAGACGGAAAATTATGAAAACAAATGTAGGAACCTAACCTGTATTAACTATAAAAAGGGAACAGCTTTGTTACAAAATAAAACCAAACTAATTCGGTATGAACAGAGTAATAATATCAAATTAGTCAACTTACCCTTAAAGCAATTGGTTTCTTTTCATCTTGTAACAAAGGGCTTTTTGTATACGTGCATTAAGTCACAGTTCTTTCTGCGTATTTACTTGTATCGAAACAACACATTGTGCGTATATTGGTGAAAAACACATTTTTAGTTTTAAAACAGAACGGCGATATGAAAAAGTATCAACAATTAATGATTACTAAGTATAAAGTGTTAAAAAAAATCACTAACATTTGTGACGCCTTATTTATACAGCAATTTTAGTTCATATCTTCTGCAATGTTTTAGTTCATGGCCTTCACAAAAGATCATAAATGTTAGTACAGTAGGGGTGCAGACTAGCTGCACCTATTGAGAGGATTTAGACATCCCTCGCGGTACCCTAGTGTGTGCGGTACACACACTTACACTTACAACACTACACTTACGACTTTAACATTTTACACTCACACTTAACATTTAGGGAGGCGATAATAGCCTCAATGTGCTTTTCGCCTTAAAAAGAAGTAAATTTTTGAAATAATATATATATTTCTTGTTGGGCCTATCACGGTGATGCATGAAAAAAAACTTTATATTTTTTTTTAAAGAGTACTCCATAACTTAACTAACACGGTTATTGGGCCTAACACGGTGATGCGTGAAAAAACCTTTATATTTTTTTAAAGAGTAGGCCCTACTCAGAATCTTAACTGACACGGTTGTTAGGCCCAACACGGTGATGCGTGATCTTAATTATGATTGCGGGCAAAGCCGTGATGGGTAACAGCTAATCATATTATATTTCTGAAAGTTTGTTTTTGTTTGTTTGTTATTCAATCACACTTTAACTACTGGACCAAATGAGAGTAAATTTGGTGTGAACAAGCTTTAGGTATCTGAGATAAACACAATACTATTCCAGTTTAATTGTGTAATGGTGACTTTTTAATAATACTGTATTTTATTAAAATATGACAGGACCCAGTTTTAGAGTATCGAGTAGCAAAAATTTATATGTCTTTGCCGAAAACCATAAATCATATAATATTGTATATAGCAATATATCAAAATGAAATGAACCTATTCTGATTTTGAAAATCGACTATAAATTTTATTGCCTATATATATATATATATATATATATATATATATATATATATAGGCTATATTTTTTTGTTGTTTTTTTCTTTTGTTTTGTTATTTTAAGGCGAAAAGCACATTAAGGCTGTTATCGTCTCCCTAAGTGTAAGTGTGAGTGTGTGAGTATAAAGTGTTAAAGTCGTAAGTGTAGTGTTGTAAGTGTAATTGTGTGTTAGACTCGGATTCCGCGAGGGACGTCATAATCTTTTGAATAGGTGCAGCTAGTCTGCACCCCTGCGGGGTTTTAAAATAATTTTTCATTTATTTATTTGAAGTTTGATTTTTATTAGACATTTATTGTGATCTACTATGAAAAATTCATTAAAAAAATTATTAAATGCGTATTTATTTATAAATATTTATAGCGAAAGATTCGAATTTATTGTTTACTAGTTTGCTTACTTTGTTGGTTTATCTATGTTTGCCTACTTTTTAAAAAAGCAATAAAACTCATCGTAAAGCCTACAACATCGTAATGCCAGTGCGCAGTGTCATTAATTAGCACTGTTTGTTTGTTTGTATATATAGTCATATTATTTGATTGTACACTCTGTACAGTAAGTTTTCTTTTGTTTGTTCGGTGGGTCCCATAAAGCTACACTTGTACTTCTAACTAGGCAGAACAGATTGGGACGGTATTAGTTCCGCGCCGCAAGGCGTGAAGGCGTGAAGTCGGAGCATGCGCACAACTTGTTCTTCATTACAATTCCTCCATTAAGGCTGTTGCGACACATCGTGTACGTTCAGATTGCACAAACTTTCCCAAACTCAATCTGTTATTAAAGGAATTCTTTGAAAGCGTTTTTTGCTCCTTTGTTACATATTCCACCCTTAATTGAAATTTTTAAGTGAAACGTTTTCGGTTTAACCACTATTTTGCTAAAATAAATTTGTTTTCTTGTCAGTTTTCCTGTTAACGCTCGGATATTTTCGGATCGGTGCCTGAGGTCGAGCGGAAGGCTAACGAAACTTACCTGCTCGCGAGTCTGGGGAAATAAACGGGCATCGATAAGTTAGTATTAAGCACAGTACACCCGGTTATTATTTTCAATTCTACAATCGATTTTAGTAATATACGCATGATCGCTAGAGTTTATCGTTTGTATGCTTTTGATGAGAACGATTAACATCGATTTTTCGTAGCCCGGAATATCGGGTTTTCAGAAGTAAATTAGTGATTGTCGTGAAATTGTGTTACATAAAAAGTTACTTTGAGCACTGATACGGCCTTTGTGGGTTTCATTAAAAACCATCCAATTTCTAATTTAAAACCGTGTTATTACACCACTAGCTGTTACCCGTTGCGGCTTTGCCTGCAATTATAATGTAGGCAATAAAATTTATAGTCGATTTTCAAAATCAGAATAGGTTTATTTCATTTTGATATAATTCTATATACAATATTATACGATTTATTGTTTTTGGCCAAGACATATAAATTTTTGCTACTCGATACTCTAAAACTGGGTCCTGTCATATTTTAACAAAATACTGTATTATTAAAAAGTCACTATTATACAATTAAACTGGAATAGTATTGTGTTTATCTCAGGTACCTAAACCGTGTTCATACCAAATGTAATCTCAATTGGTCCAGTAGTTAAAGTGAAATTGAATAACAAACAAATAAACAAAAACAAACTTTCAGAAATATAGTATGATTACCTGTTACCCGTCACGGCTTTGCCTGCAATCGTAATATACATTAAAGATCACGCATCACCGTGTTAGGACCAACAACCATGTCAGTTAGGTTATGGTGAATTTCTTTTTTAAAATAAAGGTTTTTTTAACGCACCACCGTGTTAGTTAAGTTATGGAGTACTCTTTAGAAAAAATTAAGGCTTTTTTCCTACATCACCGTATTAGACCCAACAACCGTGTCAGTTAGGTTCTGGAGTACCCTTTTTTTAAAAAATATATAAAGGTTTTTTTAATGCATCACCTCTTTAGGCCTAACAACCATGTTAGTTAACTTATGGAGTATTATTTAAAAAATATAAAGATTTTTTCATGCATCACCATGTTAGGCCTAACAACCGTGTCAGTTAAGGTTTGGAGTACTCTTTAAAAAAAATAACGGTTTTTTTCACACATCTCCATGATAGGCCCAACAACCATGTCAGTTAGGATATGTGGTATTCTTTAAAAAAATACAAAGGTTTTTTTACGCTCCACCGTGTCAGTTAGGATATGTAGCCTAGTATTCTTTAAAAAAATATAAAGGTTTTTTCACGCATCATCGTGATAGGCCTAACAAAATCGATGAAAACAGCTTGCACAAGTTCATTAACCAGCAGAATTAGTTCAACATTTTCAAAATGGCGGCGATTTCAAATCTTTAAAAAATAATAACGTTGTTGTCTTAAAATATTTTGAAAATCCGATTTCACCGTCGTAATCAGCGTTAAAAATTGCATAAATTAGTGTTCTGAATTTCCGAAATCCTGTCAAATTAAGAAATTTAATTTGACGAAAATTGGAATTTTTTCTTATTTTCAATGCAATTTAAAATTTTGAAGTGAAGCTAATATATGAAGGTTTTAATGCTGATTTAGTTGGTGAAAAATTAATTTAAAGAGGGTAAAATAAAGAGAATTGCTTTTGAAAACTCGCTTCTGTCGCATCATCTAGACAGCTGCATGCCGCTATTATTCTTAGTAAAGCTAAAAACATAAAATGTCAATATTTAGTAATCAGCTGTTTCTGCTTCCTTGATATCTTCTCTTTGATGTACAATCTATTTTCTATCCTCAATGTTCAATTTAATTGCAGTTTTAAAGATTTTTATAGGTAGATTACATTTAAAAAAGGCATCGGTTAATATTTTAAAAAATTTTGTTTGGTGTAATGTGTAGGCATTTATTTTAATTAAAAATTTTATAGTGATAAAGGGTAAATTGGAATTATTAAATTATCATATTGATACCTTCTCTTTGATGTACATTCTATTTTCTATCTTCTATGTTCAATTTAATTGCAGTTTTAAAGATTTTTATAGGTAAATTACATTTAAAAAAGGCATCGGTTAATATTTTTAAAAATTTTGTTTGGTGTAATGTGTAGGCATTTATTTTAATTTAAAATTTTATAGTGATAAAGGGTAAATTGGAATTATTAAATTACCATGAAGCATTAAGACTAACCCACTTAAACGTCCATTTATTTTAGTCCTTTGTCATAAACATTACACACGAAAGGAAATTTTTAACTTCAATTTTTCACAAATGCATTTCCGCTTTTCTATTTCGTATTTTAAGATACAAAAAAAAAGAACAAGAATAGATAGAGATGGAATAGATACAACAAAATTTTAATACCCTGGTTTCCATAAAATTGTACAAAAAACTCAGAATTTTAACCCATTTTTTCGAAAACAGTTTGCATAGGTATATGTATACTAAAACTATCTGTTTTAATATAAGCTAAATGAACAGTTTGAAGGTAACAGTTTGGTTAGGTTTCTCAGCACAGTTACAAGAATAGAACTACTTACATGAATAAGCTATCAACATTTGAACTAACTTTTAAAAAACTCTTTCAATGCATATAAAAATAGTTATTGTTTATATTCGAAGTAGTAGTTCAAATAACAATAGACCTCGTAATATATTATTATTAATCAGTTGCTTTACCGCCGCTCTGACGCATTCGTAACCTTTTCCGTCAATTTAACCGGTAATGGTAAATTTAGAAAAAATATTACTGGACCGCCTTTGTTAGAAATTTTACGCTCTTTCTTCATGAAGTGGTCAAAATTATGATAGGTCTTGCCATTCAGCCAGAAACAGTCAGCAACACTCGACATCGTTTAGCCAGAGGGGCCGCCATCTTAAAACGGAAGTGAATTGAAAAAAATCTTATTGATAAGTCGTTCGGGCTTTATGCATGTTACCGTCGTACGAAATTTCAAAACAATCGGTCAGTGCGATTAGCCAAAACTGCTACAGTCGTCATTGTAAATCAGAGGCAGCCGTCTTGAAACAGAAGTGAATTGGAAAAAATCTTATTGATAAGTCGTTCGGGCTTTATGCATGTTACCGTCGTACGAAATTTCAAAACAATCGGTCAGTGCGATTAGCCAAAACTGCTACAGTCGTCATTGTAAATCAGAGGCAGCCGTCTTGAAACAGAAGTGAATTGGAAAAAATCTTATTGATAAGTCGTTCGGGCTTTATGCATGTTACCGTCGTACGAAATTTCAAAACAATCGGTCAGTGCGATTAGCCAAAACTGCTACAGTCGTCATTGTAAATCAGAGGCAGCCGTCTTGAAACAGAAGTGAATTGGAAAAAATCTTATTGATAAGTCGTTCGGGCTTTATGCATGTTACCGTCGTACGAAATTTCAAAACAATCGGTCAGTGCGATTAGCCAAAACTGCTACAGTCGTCATTGTAAATCAGAGGCAGCCGTCTTGAAACAGAAGTGAATTGGAAAAATCTTATTGATAAGTCGTTCGGGCTTTATGCATGTTACCGTCGTACGAAATTTCAAAACAATCGGTTAGTGCGATTAGCCAAAACTGCTACAGTCGTCATTGTAAATCAGAGGCAGCCGTCTTGAAACAGAAGTGAATTGGAAAAATCTTATTGATAAGTCGTTCGGGCTTTATGCATGTTACCGTCGTACGAAATTTCAAAACAATCGGTCAGTGCGATTAGCCAAAACTGCTACAGTCGTCATTGTAAATCAGAGGCAGCCGTCTTGAAACAGAAGTGAATTGGAAAAATCTTATTGATAAGTCGTTCGGGCTTTATGCATGTTACCGTCGTACGAAATTTCAAAACAATCGGTCAGTGCGATTAGCCAAAACTGCTACAGTCGTCATTGTAAATCAGAGGCAGCCGTCTTGAAACAGAAGTGAATTGGAAAAAATCTTATTGATAAGTCGTTCGGGCTTTATGCATGTTACCGTCGTACGAAATTTCAAAACAATCGGTCAGTGCGATTAGCCAAAACTGCTACAGTCGTCATTGTAAATCAGAGGCAGCCGTCTTGAAACAGAAGTGAATTGGAAAAAATCTTATTGATAAGTCGTTCGGGCTTTATGCATGTTACCGTCGTACGAAATTTCAAAACAATCGGTCAGTGCGATTAGCCAAAACTGCTACAGTCGTCATTGTAAATCAGAGGCAGCCGTCTTGAAACAGAAGTGAATTGAAAAAAATCTTATTGATACGTCGTTCGGGTACTGTGCCATCGTACCAAATTTAAAAATAATCAGTCAGTGTGTTTGGCCAAAAACTGCAAAACAAATACAGAAAGAAACACATACACGAAAGAAATTCCTTACAATCGAATTAAAACAGAAGCCTCGCTTCGCTCGATCGATTATATATTTTTTTGGATGCTTGTGACTTGCAGTAACTTAGGAAATTCATTCGAAATCATTGAAATATTTTTTAAAACAAGTATTTTTTATGAGAGCTGCTCTTAGAGAAATCATTATTTTTTTGTTACGTAAATTTACTATAATTAAAAAAAAAAAACTGAATATAATTTCGCATAAGTGACCAATCATAAGCTGACCAAAGTCTTATAACAACCTTTTTAATGCCGTAAATCTTAAAAACACCGTTTCTATGAAAAACGTACATAGGATTTATTTAAAAACACCGTTTCTATGAAAAAACATACGTAGGATTTCTTTAAAAACACCGTTTCTATGAAAAAACATACGTAGGTTTTGTTTAAAAACACAGTTTCTGTGAAAAACTTACGTGGGATTGATTGCTTTAAAAACACCGTTCCTATGAAAATCATACGTAGGTTTTGTTTAAAAACACCGTTTCTATGAAAAACGTACGTAGGATTGATTGCTTTAAAAACACCGTTCCTATGAAAAACATACGTAGGTTTTCTTTAGAAACACCGTTTCTATTAAAGACATACTTAGGTTTTCTTTAAAAACACCGTTTCTATGAAAAACGTACGTAGCATTGATTGCTTTAAAAAGACCGTTTGTATGAAAAACGTACGTAGGTTTTCTCTAAAAGCATCGTTTCTATGAAAAACTTATGTAAGTTTTCTTTAAAAACACCGTTTCTATGAAAAACGTACATATTATTTATTTAAAAACACAGTTTCTATGAAAAAACATACGTAAGTTTTCTTTAAAAACATCATTTCTATGAAAAACATACGTAGGATTGATTGCTTTGAAAACACCGTTTCTATGAAAAACATATGTAGGTTTTGTTTAAAAACACCGTTTCTGTGAAAAACGTACGTAGGACTGATTGCTTTAAAAACACCGTTTCTATGAAACACGAGTAGTTTTCTTTAAAAACACCGTTTCTATGAAAAATATACGTAGGTTTTCTTTAAAAACACCGTTTTTATGAAAAACGTACGTAGGATTGATTGCTTTAAAAAAACCTTTCCTATGAAAAAAACATACGTAGGTTTTCTTTAAAAACACCGTTTCTATGAAAAAATGTACAGAATTTCTTGCCGTCCCAAAATAACGAAATACAGTGTGTATTGAGAAGTAAAAGTAAAAGTTTTGAATGGAGGACTAGGAGTAGGGTTAAACCTACTTAACATTCTTCGTACTTGCGAAAGTCGGATTCTTGAACTACCAAGGCCAACAGCTGACCATAACAGTCTGGGGTACAGCGGGAAGTGTTTCCTATCCGTGATTCATCCATTGGTGATACTGTGCCGACGTCTGAATGAATACAATAGCTCATTAGGCGTGCACAGTAAGTGCGTTACGTCAAAATAATTTGAAAAATATAACAATAACAATAATTACACTATTTTTTATTTTGCGAGTGCCTGTTATATTACCTTAATATGATACTAAAAGGTGCAAAACATTGCACTAACTTTTTCACGTTTATTATTTCCGCAAAAAAGGTTGGCTGGTAAAACACTGGAGAATCAAAGTTCATCGAGATTTTGTTTAAATTTTATATACACACGTTTTTATAACTCAACTCGTGTACCAGACTCTAAGTTCAAGAAATTTAGGTTTCAAAAGCAAATTTACAAAAACAAAACAAGTTCGACGGTGGTTAGGATTTATTTTTGTTTGTTATAAATCTTCGTATAGACTGAGACCAAATAAAAGGTGGAGAGAGGGAGAAAGAGAATTGAAAAGTCATGCCATCTTTAATTTGAATACTAAGCGACATAAACTATAAGCCTGTACTACTTAGCGCTTTTTCATTGCAACTTTTTGTCTCATAATCCCTTTTCTCATCGATTGCTTCAACGTTCCACTCGAGTGTCCTTGCAGTTCCAGTGTCTTCCATTCTAGCCAAACTTTTAAGTTCAAGAAATTTAGGTTTCAAAAGTAAATTTACAAAAACAAAACAAGTTCGACGGTGGTTAGGATTTATTTTTGTTTAAGTTATAAATCTTCGTGTAGACTGAGACCAAATAAAAGGTGGAGAGAGGGAGAAAGAGAATTGAAAAGTCATGCCATCTTCAATTTGAATACTAAGCGACATAAACTATAGGCCTATACTACTTAGCGCTTTTTCATTGCAACTTTTTATCTCATAATCCCTTTTCTCATCGATTGGTTCAACGTTCCACTCGAGTGTCCTAGCAATTCCAGTGTCTTCCATTCTAGCCAAACGTTAACAAGCTCACCTTACGGTCAGTACACACACGGGACGTAAAGATCTTAGCTGAATTGGAGGAATAGAAAATTTCGTACGAATCAGGAAAAATACATGCTTCACATATTCGCGAACTCCCGAACGGCCATTGAAGTTTACGTGCGCAACATCACTTTCTGCTCCGTTGTTCTGTGTGTCATTACATTAATCACGGACTAGAGATTAATGTATAAACTCTCACAGTAACCCTTGTGAGAGGTAAGAGCTCGATGGTAGTGACATCTTGCAGCAGAGTTAAATAGATAGTAGTATGTTTTCTCAATCGTCTCTACCCCCTGTTCTTGCAGCGTTCGTCCTCGCCGGGGGTTGTAGACTAGCTGCACCTATTGAGAGGATTTAGACGTCCCTCGCGGTACCCGAGTCTAACACACATTTACACTTACAACACTACATTTACGACTTTAACATTTTACACTCACACTTACATTTAGGGAGGCGATAATAGCCTCAATGTGCTTTTCGCCTTAAAAAAAAGAAGCAGCGTTCGTAGCGGCAGATAATCCAATTACTTGCGAGCACGCTTTTTATAATGGTTGCTGTACTTCCAGTACGTTTACATTCAATGTTGTCGACGATCCGAAAATAGGCGGAAACACCCGATCCTTATACATTAATCGACTGTATTTGTTTCACTTCCAGAGATACAAGGAAAAGAACAGGTAAATCTTTTGAATCAATCGATAATATATCGCCTGTGTGTATAATATGTAATTTTGTATTTAAATAAGATACGTGGTTTGATCATAGCATTTTCATAGTTATTGAGAAACATTTTCACGTTCGTATTATCTGCATTTGTAATAGGCCTACACAAGGCAATATTACTCCTACACTATCATTAGGGCCTATTATGTATAAACACATCAATTTTCTTTAGTTTAAATATGACCTTAACAGTTTGGTGATTTTGCCGATTAAACATTGTATACAGAAGGAAGTCGTGTGATTGACCAATCAGAGTGGACAATCAGTCTCGCTTCTCTGAGCAACAGCCTTCGTCATAGTTTCAGATGACTGAGTTTCATCAGTAGGCCAGTGGTGCCAACTGACAAGTGTTACATCGCCACAACTCTAACTACCGTATTCTTTATGGGAAGCGTGTGATATTCTCTACCATTTGGTTTATTTTCTCACCGAATACTCGAGTTATAGTCTGCAATTTTTAAAGTTGTACGATGTAACAAATAACATTGTGAAATCTTTAATGGATGTTTTACAAGAAATAAAACAATATAGTGACAACAACACAAATTTTGATAATGAATCAAACTTATGTAGCTTTAAACTTTAATAGTAAGTAAGAATTGTAAATGATCCAGAATTAAAGAACGAGTTTTAGTGTTTTTGTTACATATTTCACTTTTTTTTGAAAATTATAGATTATAAAGAAATCGTTTAGAAAATGTGTTGGTTTACATGTTTGTCTGTCTGTATCACGTTGGTGGACACTAAAATTTATTGCAGTATCCAGAGGAAGTAGCAGAAGTCCGGGCGTTTACCAGGTCGGCCGCAGGCTGGCGAGGCAGTCTTCCGTTTTGTAATAGTGAGGTGAAAGAAGTTCGTGTCTTCTTTAAACTTGGTCGTACTCCTCCTATTTCCTCCCGAGCAAATTGTGGCTTCTGGGTGCTGGTAAGCTGTCGTGCAGTTGATCCGTGGTGGGTAGTCCTCCACGATGTTCTGCCGTACAACGATTTTCGACCTGTATTATAACGCAAAATTATCGTAATAGTGAGGTGAAAGAAGTTCGTGTCTTCTTTAAACTTGGTCGTACTCCTCCTATTTCCTCCCGAGCAAATTGTGGCTTCTGGGTGCTGGTAAGCTGTCGTGCAGTTGATCCTTGGTGGGTAGTCCTCCACGATGTTCTGCCGTACAACGATTTTCGACCTGTATTATAACGCAAAATTATCGTAATAGTGAGGTGAAAGAAGTTCGTGTCTTCTTTAAACTTGATCGTACTCCTCCTATTTCCTCCCGAGCAAATTGTGGCTTCTGGGTGCTGGTAAGCTGTCGTGCAGTTGATCCGTGGTGGGTAGTCCTCCACGATGTTCTGCCGTACAACGATTTTCGACCTGTATTATAACGCAAAATTATCGTAATAGTGAGGTGAAAGAAGTCCGTGTCTTCTTTAAACTTGGTCGTATTCCTCCTATTTCCTCCCGAGCAAATTGTGGCTTCTGGGTGCTGGTAAGCTGTCGTGCAGTTGATCCGTGGTGGGTAGTCCTCCACGATGTTCTGCCGTACAACGATTTTCGACCTGTATTATAACGCAAAATTATCGTAATAGTGAGGTGAAAGAAGTTCGTGTCTTCTTTAAACTTGGTCGTACTCCTCCTATTTCCTCCCGAGCAAATTGTGGCTTCTGGGTGCTGGTAAGCTGTCGTGCAGTTGATCCTTGGTGGGTAGTCCTCCACGATGTTCTGCCGTACAACGATTTTCGACCTGTATTATAACGCAAAATTATCGTAATAGTGAGGTGAAAGAAGTTCGTGTCTTCTTTAAACTTGGTCGTACTCCTCCTATTTCCTCCCGAGCAAATTGTGGCTTCTGGGTGCTGGTAAGCTGTCGTGCAGTTGATCCTTGGTGGGTAGTCCTCCACGATGTTCTGCCGTACAACGATTTTCGACCTGTATTATAACGCAAAATTATCGTAATAGTGAGGTGAAAGAAGTTCGTGTCTTCTTTAAACTTGGTCGTACTCCTCCTATTTCCTCCCGAGCAAATTGTGGCTTCTGGGTGCTGGTAAGCTGTCGTGCAGTTGATCCGTGGTGGGTAGTCCTCCACGATGTTCTGCCGTACAACGATTTTCGACCTGTATTATAACGCAAAATTATCGTAATAGTGAGGTGAAAGAAGTCCGTGTCTTCTTTAAACTTGGTCGTATTCCTCCTATTTCCTCCCGAGCAAATTGTGGCTTCTGGGTGCTGGTAAGCTGTCGTGCAGTTGATCCGTGGTGGGTAGTCCTCCACGATGTTCTGCCGTACAACGATTTTCGACCTGTATTATAACGCAAAATTATCGTAATAGTGAGGTGAAAGAAGTCCGTGTCTTCTTTAAACTTGGTCGTATTCCTCCTATTTCCTCCCGAGCAAATTGTGGCTTCTGGGTGCTGGTAAACTGTCGTGCAGTTGATCCGTGGTGGGTAGTCCTCCACGATGTTCTGCCGTACAACGATTTTCGACCTGTATTATAACGCAAAATTATCGTAATAGTGAGGTGAAAGAAGTCCGTGTCTTCTTTAAACTTGGTCGTATTCCTCCTATTTCCTCCCGAGCAGATTGTGGCTTCTGGTAAGCTGGTAAGCTGTCGTGCAGTTGATCCGTGGTGGGTAGTCCTCCACGATGTTCTGCCGTACAACGATTTTCGACCTGTATTATAACGCAAAATTATGGTGGGAACCATAATTTCTCAGAAATCCATTGTTAAAACCAGAGAAAGAACGCACCAGTCAGGATGAAGCTGTTGTGTGCGGGAAATGCGACGTGGTGCGCCGACAGTAATGCTACGGCAGAAATTTGATAATCTGGGGCACTTAGATCCAATCAGAAACGAGATAGGTTGACGGGGAAATCGTGAACTTGGTTTGCAGGCGTAGGCTGTTTGAAAGCCGGGAGAGAAGTTTAGGATTTAGCGTGGATGTTTTTCGGTGTTAGTAAGCGGAACCAAGTTGTGGAAGTCAGTCAGTTTCTATGTTGTGTTGGTCGATGTGCAAATAATTAACTGATTTTGATAAAAGTTAGCAATTAGGTTTGGTTCGCATGTACAAAAAAACATTTTTAAAATGTACAAAAAATAGTTTAACAATTTTTTTAATCGGAATTTTAATAAGGAATGGTCCATAAATCTAGTAACCAAACAAAACGTACGGGTGTATACAGTAGTTAAAAAAACAACTGAAAATTTGCGTAAGTTCTTAAAATTGGTTAGTTTATTTTATTCTGCACTTAAGTCTGTGTCGAAGTTTATTCTACACTTATACGGTGTAGGAGTAAATAGAAGAAAGAACATGAACCCTGTCCACCATCGATGTTTTTATAATTTGTTTATTGACCGTAAATTTTCTGTATTTCAAATTTCGTACACTGCCCACATTTCGTTGCTCTATATATAACCCTGATATGACATATTTCGTGTCTCTATATATATTTGTGATGAACTAATCTGAATCTGGACAAATTTAACCGATTTTACAAGTTTTTTGGAACATAATTGAATTTGAAAATTGCGAAATGTTTTCACAATTTAAAAAATGATTGGTTAAACATGATTTTGCACACGAGGAATGCAATTATCTATGTTTTGTTAATTTTAAAATCAGCTGTTACATAACAAAACAGATGCCACAATGCTTTCATTAATAAATTTAAACTATATTCAGTATAATGATCAGCCTTTCCTAGCTTCATCAATTCTACTTTCGTTGACGCGTTTCGAAGAACCTCCATCTTCAAAAACTAAATGATGGAGGTTCTCCGAAACGCGTCAACGAAAGTAGAATTGACGAAGGTAGGGAAGGCAGATCATTATACTGAACATAGTTTAAATTTATTAATGAAAGCATCGTGGCATCTGTTTTGTCATTCTTACTGAACATAGTAAGAATGATCCCAGCAGAAAAGAAGAATAATATAAAAAAACAAATTTATATTTTAAATATAAATATTTAAATTAATTTTAATTGTTTAAATGTTTAAATTAATTTAAACAAATTAAATATTTTATTATTGAATTCCTAGAATTTATTAAATAAATTCTGCTGCTGGTACGGAATTTGTGTAATATAAAATTTTCTGTAAGTAATTTAATGAACGAGCTGTAATTTTGTCAAAACTGGAGTTTTAGACTTTGTAAGAAACTTTCGTTATCGGATTTGTCTGAACTCCTCAAATTTGGTTTTCTCAGACAAGTTTGCCAAGTTGGCTGCAGCAGTGTTATTCGATAAATTGTATCAAATATGTGTATTGTACAGGCTATTGTGTAGGAGCGCATGGAAAGTTTAAAAATTTATTTTGTGTAAAAGTGATGAAAAATTAGTTATTTGAAACGTACCCTTTTAACGTAAAAACTTCATTTTTATCAACAAATAATCGTGAAAAAGATATTAAAATTTTGAAGAATATGCATTCAATTCCCTATTTTGATTATTAAAAATTATGATTTAAATATGTTTACACTTAAATTTTTAAAAACAATAATCTGTGTAAGAGCATAATTTGTTATCGAAATTGTCCTCATTAGGCCACGAAAATGTCTTCTAAGTTGCTGTGTGTGTGTGTGTGTGTGTGTGTGTGTGTGTGTGTGTGTGTGTGTGTGTGTGTGTGTGTGTGTGTGTGTGTGTGTGTGTGTGCGTGTGTGCGTGCGTGCGTGCGTGCGGGTGTGTGCGTGCGTGCTTTCCAGTTTAAAATTGTTTATTGTTTGATTTCGTGTTTGCTACTCTAAATATTATAAGAAATATTTTAATATCTTCTTTATAGTTAATAATTGACACAATGACCTAGTTTATCTGTCGGATTAGTCATGCTTTTAAATGTAAATTTCAGGCTAACGATAATTTAGGTAATTATCGCATATTTAAAATTATCGATTATGTAGCCTACCGATTATATTGTGTTATATGTTGATGGCCTAAAATACAGGAAATTATTTTATTAAAAGCATTTTGGTTTTTATGTTATCTTTCTTTTAAAAAAATCCGTTAAATTGACGGCAACTATTAGTAGTCTATTAAGTAATATATATTAGTAGTAATATTGTGCGTAGCGCGGTCTTAAGCTGCGTGTACACTTGCGCGCATTCGTTGGAACTATTTTTTCAACAAACCTCCGATGAACAGAACAATTAGTAGTCATTTTATAGTGTGGTTTTAGTCATATCTCGCTGGCGTGAGGAAAATCTGTGCGTGGTGAAGATTGTTGCAGCTTTGTTGATGGGAAGAAGAAAAAGAAACAACGATCTTGGAGGCACTGACCTGTTAAAAAAAATATGGTACGGAGCTTATGATGTACTTCAAGTCGCAAGAAATTTCCGGTCAGTATAAAATTTCACTCGAATGTCACCATCTGACTTTGAAAACCTGCTGCAGAAGATTGGACCCTGCATTTCCAAAGAGGATACTTCCGCTTTGGAATCTCCGTTCAAGACTCCATACATAACTAAAATACTGAAATATTACCGTAAAAATGTCAAAAGGCAGAAAACAACAATCACGTGCGCACGAAAAAACAACGAACCTCCCACACTCCTGTCACAAACTGAAGTGCGAACACAAAATGTTCGTGAAAAAACCGACGCAGATGGATCGTGACGCAGTTCTTGCGCCGCCCATAACCTCGTCGCAGGCTAGAGAACTTGTTGCGCCACACCAATGAATATAAACGTACTGGAATGATCACCCTTATGAGAGCATTGTGAGCGTTCGCTGCTGGTGGCATTTTGGGTCGGCGTATTCAACTACAGTTAAATAGATAATAGTACTGTCTTATTTTACCAAACGTCTCCTTGCATCTTGCAGCGTTCGTAACGGCAGATAATCGAACTACTTGAACTTTGTCCGCTGATATCGAGCACGATTTTTATAATGTTGGCTGTACTTCTTGTCAGTTTATTTTCAAAATGGTATAAATCTGTAAAAAGGTAAGCGCTCACTAGACTGCATCGAAAGGATCGGCTAAAATAAGTACAGTGCGTTCATTAACTTATTAGTCTATTCGAACTGTAGCAGTCAATACGTCAGTATAGTCTCAGTTCGTGATACCCAATACGATACGAAGACGTGGACTATATAGTGGCATAATGTCCGATTCGACGCCCTATGGACGCTTACCTTAAGGTAAGATACACCAACTTGTTGTGTTTCATAAGAGCATCTGTCTGTGTCTGTCGGTTACGGATCTCTAGCGCCTAAACAGAGAGTCGAAAAAGTATTATTAAACATGTAGCAAAGAAAAACAACGGTTTTCACTTACCATTGTTGACGCCGCTCGAAGGTTGGAAACCATACCGAGTTTATTATGATGGTTGAATGGGTTACATTGTTATTTGGCCCTTAAAAGATGCAAATTTAATGGAAATCGTTTAAATCCATTTAGGAAGATTTTTTTTGATTCTTTTTTTTTGTGTGACAACCACCTTGAAGCATTTAAAAAAATTGTATTTGAACCAAAGCGGCGTGGTAACAATTTTCTTCTAGTGGTTTAACGTTTTTACATAACGCATGGAAAAAATCGAACTCGAACTCGAACTTTCGCACTGGTCCGAGTTGTTGCGAACTCTGTCGACTGATCTACTGTTTTGCTAAGACGAGTAACATATAAACATGCAATATATATTGACAGACATTTACTTAAAAATATTTCTCTTTCTGGATCGATTAGCACGTTAAATTTTTAACACAGTTACAAAACTTTCTTTCTCTTTGGTGCAGCGATAAAAAAATAAATAAATAAACAATAGTACTATAACGATTAGGATATTTTTTAAGACCACAGAATTTTATAAAAATCTGTTGTAGATTTTTGACCCATTCCAACTTTAAAAACTAAAAGTTACATAACAGAACCAGCTATCTATTACTTTACAGGCTTTATGCTTACTATTGCTTCCGCTAATTTGAAAAGTATCTCTAAATGTGTTACAAAAATATCTTTAGTTTGATTGCTTGTGTTGTTTAAACGCACGATTAAAATGTATGAAAGGCTTTACGGTAAAGGAAATGATTTGAAAGCTTTGCATCTCTGTTTCTGTTCAGAAGAAGAAGAAGAAGAAGTGCTGAGTTCAGTTTTCTGTAACTTAAAGCAACGCAAAGTGATCCATCTGAATCCTTTGCTCTAAAGGTGGATTTAATTTACACATTTTCCAAGAAAGAATTCTGATATTATTCACAATTTCTTATATTTTACCTAAGATTTGTTGTTCATATATAGTTTCTTTTACTACACGAAAATATTTTCTAATAGTTATGTGGAACCAAATTTTCAGATAGTACAGTTTTTTTTAATATTATGGTTTTTTAAAATCGATTTCACTATCATAATCAGCATTAAAATCTCTATATATTTGCCCTGTAAAATTTCACATTATTTGAAAATTTATAAAATTAAAAATTGTAATTTTTAAATGATTTGAAGTACTTTCCATTTTGAAACTGTTGAACGTATTTTGCTAGGTAAAAAACTTGTTCAAAATCGATTTTTTTGCTAACGTTAAATCAAATAGGATCAAATTTTGCGAATGTAATGTGCGCATGCGCGCACACATTCAGTTTGTCAATTAATGTATTGTTAGTGTATTTCAAATGGTGAGCAGAAAGTAATAACTTGTTAATTATAATTTTGAAAAAGTTTGAATTAAAACTGTTACAGTTATTTTCAGTCGGAGACTTTTTTAAGTTTAAAATTTGCAGATTATATTGCTTAGACCAAGTAGCCGTACAACAGATCTGAAAAGCATGATTATTGGCGTGTGTTTTAGTTCTAGTTGCTTGTTTAGATTTTAAATCGGGCATTTGAGTGCATAGGCGTATCTAGGACGGTCAAATGGGGAGGGGTTACCATTATCAGGGGTCTTCTACTGGACACTTTTCCAAACTTGGGCGCAAAATGGCGAGTTTTAAAGCCTTCTGAGGACAACTTTATTCTTTTTTTTTTGTTTAGAAAAACGTCTATAATTTTAAAAATTGGTAAGACATGTGGATGTTTTTAAAATACTTTTAAACAAGTTATTCAAACAATCATATATATATATATATATATATATATATATATATATATATATATGTATATTTTATATATATATATTTCAAATACCTTTAAAGTTATTCAAACGTACACATATATATATATATATATATATATATATATATATATATATATATATATATATATATATATATATATATATATATATATGTTTTTAAAATACTTTTAAGTTATTCAAACACACACACACACACACACACACACACACACACACACACACACACACTTAAAAGTTACGATTTTTCAACTAGGCTTGCAAAAAAACTCGTTGCTTTATTAGTGGGTTTGGGGTTTGTTGCGAGACAAATAATGTTGTAGAAATTTAACTAAAGTTGGAATATTAAAAAATGTGTTTAAAATCTTCTAAGTTTTTTAATCAATAGGGGGGTTACAACCCCCAAATCCCCCCTCCCCGAATACGCCTATGCTTGAGAGTTTATACTCTGGAAACGTCGTGTATTATTTGTACGTACACAAATGATGACAAATGTCCGAATAAACAGTATTAGTAATGTAAACAATCCTTGTACACATTCAAGTTAATAGAATTATTTGTCATTGCGGATGCATTTGTTATTTTAAACGTTGTTCATTAAAATGTTGTCTCTTAATGTAAACAATCGCGCCAGTTTAAAGGCGTTTTATGTTTAATTTTTATTCGCTCTTGACGGTATTATACTTTGCATTATAAAAACTCTTTAATTCCATTGTTCAGAACAAATGCTGTGTCTGTTAAACGTCGTCTAAATTTGCTGAATTAAAGACGAAGCGTTGTAAGCATGTCTTTGTTATAAAGTCAACTTTCCCCCCGAGGTAGTTCACCTGAGGATGACTGACTTGCGGGCAAAACGTAACCCGAGCGTAAAGTCTCACATCTGGTTGGCCAAATACAAAGCCAGCAATTTATTCATTACCATAACATTCCATTCCGTGGCCTCTCGACCTCCACCGGCGAGTTAAATATACCCGTGCAGTGTAGTACAGTACAGTAAGCTACAAGTAGCCTGCATCCCGTGTTCAACTGATTCAGATTGCATCTGTGTCCTATTGCAACAATCCGACTGCATTATTTTCATCCAACATTATTTTGTTAACGGGTGTTGTAAATTTTTCGTTTAATGTAAATTCTTTCTCACTAAACGAAAAACATAATTTAAAAAAAAGTTATAATGAAAAATCGATTTTGATAAATCGTTTTCTGGTTGCCTGAACTAAAAAAAAAAAAAATGCTTTTTAATTGGATATTTGACTGTCTGATCACCTGTTTGTGTGTGTTCGCGCGCATGCGTGTCGTTGGAGGGTAAAGTAATTTATTGATTTAGACGAAATTTGTCATGAAATAATTTGCCAAATTCATTTTTTTTACCATTCTTTAATAAAAACAAATTTTTTGTAGTCCTTTTTTGTTTGTGATTCTCAAAATCGGCTCTAACTGTTTTGATCAAATTTTACTCAGTTTTTTCTGTAAGTACCCAAATAAAACTTATAGGTTGCTGTAATTCGTATTGATAAAGATGAATGATTCAAAACAATGCAGCAAATTTGAAATTGCGCATATATTATTACAGTTAATTATTTTCACAAAAGGTGATCAGAAGCTGCAAAACCCCGGGTTTTGAGGACGAATTTTGAAACGTATGATTGGATTTTGTTGGGTAACGAACTTGACTGAACTGAAAGTAGCAGTTCAGTGAACAATAGACCTCGCAGTACATTCTTAATTAATACAGAGCTCTACGACAGCGCTCGTAACTGTTTCTGCCAATTTAATCGGCAGCCGTAATATTAAAAAAAAAATGCTACTGACCAGTACTGGACATTGTATGCTCTTTCTCGATGAAGCGTTAAAAAAATGATAGGTTTTGCCGTTCAGCCAGTGTTGCAGGCAATAACCAGTAACAAATACGTATCACGAATTATCAAATAGTAATATATAGTGCTATCGTTCGCAATTTTGATTTCATTTGATTGGCACAATTGATTTGGCTATTTGACGCAAAAGAGCTTAGCTAGCAAGATTCTCTAAACCGTTTCAAAATGGCGGCTGTTAAAATTTTTATCTTTTGTTTTTACTAAATCTGATTTTTATTATACTGGTAAATGAATGATTATTTATCATTTATCATACTGGTAAATGATTTTTATTATACATTGAATGAAAGCCCGCCATCTTGAAACGGAATTGAGTGGGAAAAATCTTACACTTACGTCTTTCGGTATTTATACAATATATTTTCGTACAAAATTTCAAAATACTCAGCCAATGCGTTTGGCCAAAACTGCGTACACTCGTCGTCGTTAAATCAGAGGTCGCCATCTTGAAAAAGAAGTAAACAGGAAAAAATCTTACACTTTTGTCGTTCGTGGGTTTATACAAGTTACCTTCTTATCGAATTAAAAAACATTCGGCCAACGCGTTTGGCTAAAATTGCGTAAGAAACAAACCAAATGCCGAACGGTCGAGTTGGAAGGGAGACATCGCTTCGCTCGGTCAATTAATTTGTTTGCCAAATTAAATTGTCGCATATTGAAATAGTTTTAGAAATTGGTTTTCATTGCGAAATTTGTTTGTAAATCTTTCATGTCGTCCTCAGCGATGTCCACAGAAACATAGATTCACTTACAAATAGACATCGCCCTCCTCCAACTTATTTTACAAACAAGCTGACTTCCAAATAATGCACTGATATGATAACGGATACGCCCATCACAATCGAATTTCGTATTCTCGTCATACTCGTATAGACCTTATGGTAAGGTAAACAAAAGAGGTGTGCAGTTAAGTAGGCAATATGTTAGTGTTGTTTGTTGAACGAAGCCTGACACCGCTTACAGGCTGCTGTTAGATAACATATCACGGGAGGCGTACTGGGCACCTGCGAACTCATTTCGGGTAGAGCAATACACATTAAACTTGTCCTGTTTACTATTCATGCAGGCACTGCGGCCAATAAAGTGGGTGCATTTTAGGGCAAAATTTGTGTTAACAAGTTGCGCTGTTAGTAATCGCAGCTGTCTCGCATTAGGCACGCAGCTGTCTCGCATTAGGCACGCAGCTGTCTCGCATTAGGCACGCAGCTGTCTCGCATTAGGCACGCAGCTGTCTCGCATTAGGCACGCAGCTGTCTCGCATTAGGCACGCAGCTGTCTCGCATTAGGCACGCAGCTGTCTCGCATTAGGCACGCAGCTGTCTCGCATTAGGCACGCAGCTGTCTCGCATTAGGCACGCAGCTGTCTCGCATTGGGCACGCAGCTGTCTCGCATTAGGCACGCAGCTGTCTCGCATTAGGCACGCAGCTGTCTCGCATTAGGCACGCAGCTGTCTCGCATTAGGCACGCAGCTGTCTCGCATTGGGCACGCAGCTGTCTCGCATTAGGCACGCAGCTGTCTCGCATTAGGCACGCAGCTGTCTCGCATTAGGCACGCAGCTGTCTCGCATTAGGCACGCAGCTGTCTCGCATTAGGCACGCAGCTGTCTCGCATTAGGCACGCAGCTGTCTCGCTAAAGTGATGGAAACGAATTTCAAAAAAAGTAACATAACTTTTGTTACCTTACACATTTTTGTAAACTGATTTCATTACCATAATCAGCAGATTTTAAACGCTGATTACAGTGGTGAAATAATGTTTTTATTTAAAAGTTGTGTATTTGTAAGATGTGGAATGACCGCCATTTTGAAATGATTGAATTGATCTAAATCGATGTTTTTGCTAGATTTAGAAGTCAGGATCGGCGCTAATTTAAAGATTCCGGGTCTAGGTTTTACCACGATGGTTCATTACAGAACAGAAAATACCACGTATATTCCTTGCAGTTGCTTATTTTCTGAACTTGCACAACTTAAGTTCCTTACTGCCGTAAGCTTTCCGTTAAAGCAGATCCCTGGCATAAAATATGAGCAAGCACAAATAATTATTGCTATACCCAAATATGTCACTTAGCGTCTTGCTGATTTAACATGTTAAAATGATATTTAGTTAGTTTTTTTTTGTGTTTAACGTCCGACTATTGTGCACACTTGGGCTAATGCAGACGATGGGATGATTTATAGCGTATGAAAATG
This sequence comes from Callitettix versicolor, assembly GCA_022606455.1. Classification (NCBI taxonomy): domain Eukaryota; kingdom Metazoa; phylum Arthropoda; class Insecta; order Hemiptera; family Cercopidae; genus Callitettix; species Callitettix versicolor. The sequence goes on along the minus strand of CM040188.1, from coordinate 37,697,340 downwards.
CCAAGCCCTGACCGGGAATCGAACCCGGGTCCTCGTTGTGAAAGCCTAGTATGCTATCAACTAGGCCACCGAGGCGGCTATATATTTAGTTTGATTTGTTTTATGATAAAATTACTGTGAATTTAGTGACATGTCGCTTAATTTTTTTAAGTGTTGTGTTGGCAACAAAATATTCCGAAATGGGCATTATTAGAAGTTGCGTACTCTCCTCAATATAGTTTTGATATTTTGTTTTCTTCCTCAAAAATTGTCTCTCTTTAAAGGTTAATCGAGATTATTTTATTGATGACGTTTTTGTTCGATCAAGCTTCGTGAAGACTTGGTTTTTTTAGTAGCAAACTTAATCAAGTTATATTTAGAAATTACATTAAATTGTAAGAAATGTACATTTGAGGATATGTTTGTCTTACTTCTATATTCGCTTGTTTTTCTTTCCGAACTCTTATTTGTTTAAAATTCATTATCTACAATATCATTCAGGTTGAAAAATAAAAAAAATCATTAGGTTTTAATTTAATAGCACTCGATAGACCTAACAAGTTTATATTCGTTTTCCAATAGGAACTAAACTAACTTTTATTACACATTACAAAAATCAATGACAGACATTCTTCATAGATTAAAACCGTTTAACTATTCACGAATTATCAAATAGTAATATATAGTGCTGTCATTCACAATTTTGATCTCATTTGATTGGTACAATTGATTTGGCTATTTGACGCAAAAATTGATTGTGATGCAAAAGAGCTTAGCTAGCAAGATCCTCTCAACCGTTTCAAAATGGCGGCTATTAAAATGTTTATCCGATTTTATTGTCATAATCTGATTTTACTGTCATATCGGCATTATTATCTGCATAAATTTGCATTAATAAGATAAAAAATATGAAAATGTGACCGACATTGGCCAGTGTAGAATTTTCAGTACAGTTTCAATATTTTTGTTTGTAATGTGTTGATTCAATTGCAGAAAGTATCGTTAGATTCTATTAACATGGTTATTTGTAGGAATCTAATAGCTATTACGATACAAACTTGTTTCTAGTCTATTGATTCCAATTCAAAAAGCATTGTTTGATTCTATTTATTGTTAGATTCTATTAACATGGTTATTTGTAGGAATGTAATAGCTATTACGATACAAACTTGTTTCTAGTCTATTGATTCCAATTCAAAAAGCACTGTTTGATTCTATTTATTGTTAGATTCTGTTAAGGTGGTTATTTGTGGGAATCTAATCGTCTAGTACGATACAAACTTGTTTCTAGTCTATTGATTCCAATTCAAAAAGCATTGTTTGATTCTATTTATTGTTAGATTCTGTTAAGGTGGTTATTTGTAGGAATCTAATAGCTATTACGATACAAACTTGTTTCTAGTCTATTGATTCCAATTCAAAAAGCATTGTTTGATTCTATTTATTGTTAGATTCTGTTAAGGTGGTTATTTGTAGGAATCTAATAGCTATTACGATACAACTTGTTTCTAGTCTATTGATTCCAATTCAAAAAGCACTGTTTGATTCTATTTATTGTTAGATTCTGTTAAGGTGGTTATTTGTGGGAATCTAATCGTCTAGTACGATACAAACTTGTTTCTAGTCTATTGATTCCAATTCAAAAAGCATTGTTTGATTCTATTTATTGTTAGATTCTGTTAAGGTGGTTATTTGTAGGAATCTAATCGTCTAGTACGATACAAACTTGTTTCTAGTCTATTGATTCCAGTTAAAAAAGCATTGTTTGATTCTATTTATTGTTAGATTCTATTAAGGTGGTTATTTGTAGGAATCTAATCGTCTAGTACGATACAAACTTGTTTCTAGTCTATTGATTCCAATTCAAAAAGCACTGTTTGATTCTATTTATTGTTAGATTCTGTTAAGGTGGTTATTTGTAGGAATCTAATCGTCTATTACGATACAAACTTGTTTCTAGTCTATTGATTCCAATTCAAAAAGCACTGTTTGATTCTATTTATTGTTAGATTCTGTTAAGGTGGTTATTTGTAGGAATCTAATAGCTATTACGATACAAACTTGTTTCTAGTCTATTGATTCCAGTTAAAAAAGCATTGTTTGATTCTATTTATTGTTAGATTCTGTTAAGGTGGTTATTTGTAGGAATCTAATCGTCTAGTACGATACAAACTTGTTTCTAGTCTATTGATTCCAATTCAAAAAGCATTGTTTGATTCTATTTATTGTTAGATTCTGTTAAGGTGGTTATTTGTAGGAATCTAATCGTCTAGTACGATACAAACTTGTTTCTAGTCTATTGATTCCAGTTCAAAAAGCATTGTTTGATTCTATTTATTGTTAGATTCTATTAAGGTGGTTATTTGTAGGAATCAAAAAGGTGGTTATTTGTAGGAATCAAATCGTCTAGTACGAAACAATATTTCTTTTAGTTTATTGATTCTAGCTCAAAAAAACATTGTTCGGTTCTATCATTGTTAGATTCTGTTAAAGTGGCTATCAGAAGAATAATCTATTCGATGTTATGATGCAATATTTTGGAATCTGTTCTATTGATTCTAGTTTTAAGAAACATTGTTTGGTTCTATTCATATTAAACTCTATTAATGTGGTTATCATTAGGAATGTAATCGATAGTATGATACAATATTTCTTCCAACCTGTTGTTTCCAGTTCAGAAAGTATTGTTCGATTGTGTTAATATTTTACAGCTTGAGTCGAGTATATTGCCAGTTCTAATTAGCGAAACCTTTTTTTCCGTTCCAGTATCACAAGAACAACTAAAGCGAGTTCCGGATCAGTTTACAGGACGAGAAACGTGATAAAAATTTGATACAACGTTTTGTACGTTCTGTGCAAACAGAATTAACGTGGTGAGTGTTGTCGTTCAAGCGTATTGTTGAAAATTAAGGGAGACATTTTAACTTTGACACAACTGACTGCTCCTTGGCGTGCCTGTACAATCATTGCAAGCGCGTCTGTTTTGTGCAACAGTTGAACATTTTAAGAACACGACTAAATTTAATAACACTGTACGTACCCCCCACTATCTTGCGTGCACAAGTTTATAACTAATTAAAGTTTCCTTCGCGATTATAGTTATCCAACAATGCTGTACCGACCTCATTCAGTTCTTCACATGAAATCGTGATAATTAAAATTAGCTAAACTATTTTGTTACGTAGTACGAAAGTTTCAATTAAAAAGGCACTGGTTGGTTCGATTTCAATTAACAGAAAGGCAAAACGTTAAGTTTAGCCGTTTTTGCAACAATAAATTAAGTAAATATTGGACTATTGTTTGTTTAATTAGCCAGTAATTGGTATAGGCCTACTCATTTAGGCAATGAAACTAAGCAAACGAAATTCTTTTGATGTATGTGAAGCCAATTTATTAAAAAAATGAAGCAATCAGATTTTTTTTGCAAATTCTTTAGTTTGTTCCTCTATAATAACTAAACAGAAAATTTTAGAAAAATAAAGTTGTTTTACTATACTTTGGACTTAAGGGCTTCGTGGTCGTAATGGCTAAGATACCGGTCAGTCTACTGCGTCTCTGAATTGCACACCTTATGGTTGTAGGTTCGGGACTGCAATTATTGCTGTAAGCTTTACCGTTTTCGTTAACGTCGATCTCTCGCCTTTGTTAATCTAACTTATAAAATAAGTAAATAATTATTTAATAATATTCAATAAAATAGGCTAAGTTATTAAATAATAGTGCAGAATATCACATGGTCATTCTCACGTTTCATAATTTTCGCTCTCCCCTAAAAAACCCCCCGTTTCGGAAGCTACCAGTTAATTTATATTCTTAAAATCACTTAATCGGATTTTGATCATATTTGGATGATCATAACTCAAGTCAATGACTAGGTAGAAATTTACGGTTCTAGAGTAAATCTAGGGGGGAATAAATCCGATGGCGGTCAGGGTTTACTTTAGATTTCATTACAAAACCGTGAATTTCTTGTATTTAAAATTGTTTACTGACTTAAGTATCTTCGTACCTTAAGTAGGATTTGAACCAAATTTTTTGAGGATGTATCGAACCATACGTTTTTTTTGTACTTATCGACTAAATTTTAGAGAAAAAAATCGCAGATTTTACGAAAATATGTTGTTCAAAAAAAGAGCTTGAACAAACTATGTGCAAAATATGTTCAAAATCGGTCAATATTTTAGCGATGTGGCGACCCTCAGACAGTCTGACATTGAAATAAAAACCACTTTCTTGTAGGTATACTCTTGGAACCTGAAAACAGATTTATCAATCAAAAAAACATATCCATTTTGATAATTACCGATAGTAAAAAAATATAATGTATGTATTTTGCTGTTTTTTTACATTTAATACTTACTGAATTTATTAAAAATCTAAGAAGTAAAATACATACTTTTATGTACTATAAATTAGAAAAATATATCTACTTATTGTGGGTAGATAGTTATAACCAAATAATTACTAAGCATGTTACCATATATAAACGGACTAGAGTAACATGCACCATTATAAAATGCGTGCTCGATATCATGAGCTAAATTACAGGTAATTAGACTATTTGCCGCTGCAAGCTCTGCAGGACAGGGAGAAGACGTTTGAGAAAATAGGCAGTACTGTAGTTCAACACTGTACCACAAGATGCCAGCAGTAGCGAGCGCTCAGATACCTCTCATAATGGTTATCATTCTGGTACGTTTATATTCAGTGATGTTAGTGTATTATAAAAAAAATTATAAATGGTCGAAATAATCAAAAACCCCAGTGATAAAGTATTATGCGAATACCAAAATTAAAATTCGATTTTGAGTGTTTAGGTTTTTTAGAATCCGTAGATGTAAACAACTAGTAAATATTAAGCCTTGTTTCGTAGCAAGCATTGCATTAAAAAACTAGCCATTTTGCTATCCCAACCAAACATAGAAACATTTGTTTAAGATTTATTTCAGTTTATACCCTTTTTTTAAAAATATTATGTGCATTACAGACCCTGCAGATGTGGGCTGTTTACGCTCGTAGATTTTCGTTACGGCAAGACTAAACTAAACGACGTCACTAAACCAATTTATCTGGGCGCAGAATTAATTGATCTCGTCGTATTCAATCTGTCTTTTACAATAATCACGGGACACAATAATGCCAATTAAATTAATTCCACGATTCTATTTAAACTGCTAGATTCGCGTTTTGAACGTTGAATTAGATTTAATTGTGCGCGACCCGTTTAATGCACGTGAACAGCAAGGGCTGGTTTGGGGCGCAAAATGGCAATTTGTAATAAATAGGGAACACAAACTAAACGTAGCCTATACTTTGCGTGACGAACAAGTGTTCCAGTAGGAGCAGAGTATTGCCGGCTAAACTGATTGCAAAGCATGTACACTATTTCAACAAAGAGTTATAAAATAGTGATTGTTTCGTTGCCATAATTTGTCCTAATAAAAGGTTGTATTTGCTGCGTTCGCTGTTTTTACTCGGTCTCGTTTTTATGCTTTTATACTACGGCGCTGCTTTTCTGTCTTGGCAGTCAAGGGATTTGGTATTTACGGAATGTCCCAGATAGGACGCAACCTATCTGGGAAAGTTATCGTGTCAATTGTTGCAAACATTACACAAACTTTCTCACAGCCCTTAAAATTCCTGATCGGAATCTATCGAAAAACTGGAAAAAAAATCGTTCTAATTTTCTAATTCGAATCGGTTAATAAGATTTCGCTCAAATTTTGTTAATATGTAGAGAGTCGTAACTGAAGTCTGTTACGCCGAATTAAAAAGTTTTAAATTTAAAAAAGTCCGATGACGGTCAGGGTTTTCGTAATCGATTATTTTACATTCGGTACACTGACGCGTTGTTTTTTGTATTAGAGAAAAATCTGATAAAACGATTTTAAAAAATTAGGATTAACGTTGTTTTTGATAGATCTCGAAGTATATTTTTTAAACACAATTATAAGAAAATCATAAAGGCTGATTTTGAAAATGTACGATTTTTAACCAATTTTTTGTTTTTGCAACAAAAAAATGGATTCAATATTTTTTTAATTGTCCTGAGACTTTGGGCGCACTTAAAGTCAGATAAAACGATTTTGAGAAAGAACTGTTATATTTTTTTTTTTACGGCAACTGGCCACACATTTTGTTTGGGTATTTACGAACTACGTTTAAACAAAAGTTGATAAAAATCTTTACCACCGATTTTTACATTTTTTTAACCAAAAATATGTTTGAATTTTTTTTTTAATTTAAAAAATATTATTTCGAGACACTGACGAACCAAAAGTAAATGTAAAATTTCGTGATAATTAGTCTGTTAGTTTAGACTCCAGCAATGTGTACAGACGTGCAAACTGACAGACAAACAGGGCATAAGATATTAAAATAAAAACCATTTTCTTTGGACACGAGATACTAAAATGATTTATCGAAGCCCAAAGATCGATAAATTTCACGGTCACTATAATGCTCTTATCCTTCATATAGTGAAAAGTAAAAATCTTGAAGCAACATTCATTTCAGCCTTACTGTATAAAAAGGCGAAAGCGCACCAAAAAAAAGGGCGTCTGCATGTTCAAAACGTCTTCAGTAGTGGCATTTAGATAATATGACGAGTGTTCGTAATTTGTTCAGGAGCTTGTCCTTGAGATAAAACAAAGTGAAACAAATTGGCGGCCAAATCTTTTCAAAAATCTTTAACAAAAATAGTTTAAAAATCGTACATTTTCAAAGTCAGCCTTTATGATATTCTTATAATTGTGTTTAAAAAATACGCTTCGAGATCTATCAAAAACAACGTTAATCCTAATTTCTTAAAATCGTTTTATCAGATTTTTCTCTAATACAAAAAACAACGCGTCAGTGTACCGAATGTAAAATAATCGATTACGAAAACCCTGACCGTCATCGGACTTTTTTAAATTTTAAACTTTTTAATTCGGTGTAACAGACTTCAGTTACGACTCTCTACATATTAACAAAATTTGAGCGAAATCTTATTAACCGATTCGAATTTAGAAAATTAGAACGATTTTTTCCAGTTTTTTCGATAGATTCCGATCAGGAATTTTAAGGGATGTGAGAAAGTTTGTGTAATGTTTGCAACAATTGACACGATAACTTTCCGAGATAGGTTGCGTCCTATCTGGGACATTCTGTAAATACCAAATCACTGGACAGATCCATAACCAATGACGCGATAACCAAAGAATTCCTTAGTAAAGTGGTAGTTGAATTGGTGTGCCGTAACTTGATCATATTTGTGTGCATTGCAAAAAGTCTCCCTCATTCAAAAGTGCAAAAGATGGTGATATTTTTAATTCTGCATTAATGTTATAATAAAGTAAATACACGTCCAATTAGTAGGCCTGCAATACATGAGGAAATAAGTACATAATTTAAATACGGTTTTTTTTGAAGGAAACACGATTAAATGAACAACACAATGCACGTTGTGACCTTACTACTGTATTATTATAGGCGTAGTTTAATACGTACATCATTACTGTTGTAACTGTCCCATGTATTACACGTTTAAATTGATATATTATTATATTTCAATAAAGGCTGATTTAACAATCATGGTTTATATTTTTAAATCTCTTCAACAATTCAATAATCACGGCACGGAGCTGTCTCGCTGACGTAATAAAAGCGAATTTCCTAATTATATTTTATACAACTTCACAGCCCCTAATGAGCATTAACATCTGGATATATTAGCATTTCAAACCATCAAATTACATTGAAAATACTAAAGTGAACCCCTACCGTCGAAATTTCAATCAATTTTAGAAATTCAGATTTGCAAGGAAGCGCGTAAGGAATAACGTTTTCAATTTTTAAATGGTCGCCATTTTGAAATTGTTGAACGAATTTTGCTGAGTAACAAACTTTTACCAAAATTGACTTTTGTGATTCAATTCTAATCGAAATTGCGCACGCTCGCTCGTACACACACACACACACACACACACACACACACACACACACACACACACACTTCGCAATAATGTATACTCATTTCTTTATTTTTGTACTTTTTTATTCAAAGTTGAAACAAATATTTTGGTAATAACTTCAAATCAGTATCAGAGTGGATAGGGTTAATTTGTAGAACCTCGATATAACGAATCTCAAGGGTACAAAGAAACAAATTATTATATCTCTAAGTTGAGTATAATGATCTGCCTTCCCTAGCTTCGTCAATTCTACTTTTGTTGAAGTGTTTCGGAGAACATCCATCTTCAAAAACTATATCTATACTGGTCACCAATATTAAGGCCCGTGCTATTTATAATTTTCTATCTATACCCCTCTTCTATTCAACACGTGTACATTAAACCTGACGTGCTCGCGTCTGATTGGCTCCTTTCAAACTTTCTCTTCAACGGTCGTCTCCTGTTAATTTTTGAAAATTTTTAGATTTTTAAACGTAATATCTGCTTGCGACGATATCTGTTCATTTATTATGTTTTCTCCCTTTAATTTAGATTTAAAAATTTCCAAGTTCTCTAAAGTGTTCATACGTCTTCCTTTTTCTGCCATATGTAGTACTTTCATGGAGTTTTCTATTTCTCGAGGTATGTGTCCCTCTTTTATTAAATGTGACGCATAATTTGAATCATTTTTGCCGTATTTGAATGATCTTACATGTTCCTTAAACCTAGTTCTAAATTTTCGTCCCGTTTGTCCTATGTAGACTGCCTCGCATCCACACTGTATTCTGTATACCCCATTCTTAATATATTTGTCCTTTTCTTCCATATTCTTTGTCAGTTTGTTCCTTATCGTATTATTTGTTATTATTGCTATATCGTATAATATAAAAGTCCTTATCGTATTATTGCTATATCTATATCATATTTTCTAAAAAAGTCTTAAATTTATATGCCTCTTTCCCCGTATATGTTAATTTAGCCCATTTTCGGTTTTTATCCTGTATTTTATCGCTGTTTTCTTCTTCTCTCTTTCTTTTAATTCTTCGTAACAGATTTCTTATAATTTTTAAATCATAATCGTTGTTCATTATTATATCGAAAATTATTACATCGGTATATTAATAAAAGGTTCATTATATGGAGGTTAATATTCGTTACAAAGGAGATTTCTCAAAAGGAATGAGAACCTCTGTAACGAATATAGCAGACTTCAACCTCTATTTTACGAATCATTTTCAGCTGTAGGCCCTACATCTACACTCACAGTATTCATAATGATACAGAAATAAAACGCAAACATGATTTTTAAAAGTAAATACTTAATGTACAGTATCACAGTTTGTTACGTGCATGTTTTCAAGATCTGTTTAAAATTAACATTACTGTACTATTCAGTATTTGCAGCTGATTGTATTCTAATTAAGACTAAAAACTATAATTTTGTATCTCGAGTGACTCCGATAAAAAAAACACTCGTTAACTGTTCAAATCACAGTAAGCGTGTTGACAAAACGGTACACGATGCAAACATTGGCTGTAGGTAGGAGGGGGAGGAAGGGGAACGGAGAGCAAGCGCTGTCACTGCAAACTGTACTGTACAATTTTTGTAAAACACGTATTATTCGGTATGCAGGGGTTTAGGTATTCTTAATATAAGGGTTTTATGCTCTACCCCAAACCTAAAAAGAATTCATTATATCAAAGTTATAGTCCTAAGCCAAAATACGGCGTGTTTTCAACGTTTAGTGTTATTTAGGTTTGAGTATCGGGGAATTCGTTATTGCGTTATATCGAGGTTCTGCTGTAATGAATAACTTTCGAAAATCGGAATGTTTTAGGAATCAGGATTAGTGTTCATTACTTGGCCCCGTGTCTGAATTTTGCTGTGATGTCCGTTCAGTAGTTCACATTTTAATTGAATACCTAAACAATCTCATTAATAAAGTATTAATATTTGAAGGACAGTGACAAAATGTACTACTTACATTTTGTACTACTTTCAATAGTTAAATACGTTGAAATCAATTTTCGAGACATATTGCTGTTGATGTAAGTTGATCTGCTTTTTGTGTTTTACATTTAAAGTAAGTCATGTACCAATGTATAAGATTAACATTTCACAGTAATGTTTTATTAAGTTCTCATATATACAGTACATTCACACAAGCACGCACGCACACACACACACACGCATACGTATTGATCTTGTAGTCTCCAAAATGCAGTGCTAGGATACAATAGTTTTCTAAATGCTAGATGTTGTCTCCAAAATGCAGTACTAGGATACAATAATTTTCTAAATGCTAGATGTAGTCTCCAAAATGCAGTGCTAGGATACAATAATTTTCTAAATGCTAGATGTAGTCTCCAAAATGCAGTACTAGGATAAAATAATTTTCTAAATGCTAGATGTAGTCTCCAAAATGCAGTACTAGGATACAATAATTTTTTAAACGCTAGATGTAGTCTCCAAAAGGCAGTACTAGTATACAATAATTTTCTAAATGCTAGATGTAGTCTCCAAAATGCAGTACTAGGATACAATAATTTTCTAAATGCTAGATGTAGTCTCCAAAATGCAGTACTAGGATACAATAATTTTCTAAATGCTAGATGTAGTCTCCAAAATGCAGTACTAGGATACAATAATTTTCTAAATGCTAGATGTAGTCTCCAAAATGCAGTACTAGGATAAAATAATTTTCTAAACGCTAGATGTAGTCTCCAAAAAGGCAGTACTAGGATACAATAATTTTCTAAATGCTAGATGTAGTCTTCAAAAGGAAGTACTGGGATAATATAATTTTTTAAATGCTAGATGTTAGTCTCCAAAATGCAGTACTAGGATAAAATAATTTTCTAAATGCTAGATGTAGTCTTCAAAAGGAAGTACTGGGATAATATAATTTTTTAAATGCTAGATGTTAGTCTACAAAATGCAGTACTAGGATAAAATAATTTTCTAAATACTAGATGTAGTCTCCAAAATGCAATACTAGGATAAAATAATTTTCTAAATGCTAGATGTAGTCTCCAAAATGCAGTAATAGGATACAATAATTTTCTAAACGCTAGTTGTAGTCTCCAAAAAGCAGTACTAGGATAAAATAATTTTCTAAATGCTAGATGTAGTCTCCAAAATGCAGTAATAGGATAAAATAATTTTCTAAATACTAGATGTAGTCTCCAAAATGCAGTAATAGGATACAATAATTTTCTAAATGCTAGTTGTAGTCTTCAAAAAGCAGTACGAGGATAAAATAATTTTTAAATGCTAGATGTAGTCTCCAAAATGCAGTACTAGGATAAAATAATTTTCTAAATGCTGGTTGTGGAAATGCTTGTTACAGTTGTAATGAGAAACAAACAACTGTGTTATCACTTGTTACGCTATCAATTATGAAAAGAATTGTGTTTACTATTGAGCTGTCAATCTGTGTCGCGGCAAATTTATTGTCAGAACCCTTGAAGATGACAATTGTCAAGAGCGTAGGATATACCAGGCTGTGAAGGTTGTAACAACAGACCGTTTTATTACTTCCTGTAATTGTTAAAAATCAAGTATTATATGTTAACTATAGATGAGTAATAACTTTATGTTAATTTATGTTTGAATAAAATTAAAGTGCTTGTTGTTTAGCGTGTAGACATTGTGTTCTGTGTGCAGTGTAACCTCATCAAAATTATTTGATTAAAACGTCTTCCTTTCATGTTTTGTAAGACTACATGTCCCTGCTTCAGAACCATCCTTTTAATCATAGGAAAGTCTTCTGCTTATAATTTGTTTCAATGCATTATTATTCCAGTTCTGTTTATGTTGTTTATGTATTTCACTTATAAATTACGTGACTAGGCGTGACTTAGGCTATAAGTTAGTTCTGTCCTAGGCTGGACACATTAAATTTTGGGGGGTTGACAAATGGCGGCGAGGTAAGCGGAAAGATAACAAAGGTCTATAAAATGCTAAAAGTTCAAATTTAGATGTTCTTAAAACCTATTTCACCATTTATTTGTACTTGTTCCACCACTTGCATACCGTACTTGTATATGTAATATTATAGGTGTAATATTAATATACAATATAAAATATGTTTATGAAAAAGGTGTAATACTTCAACTTCCATATCTTAACAATAGGACGAGAAATATAATCAACTGCTGCAGCAACGGAAGCAACTGCGGCTCGCGCTAAGAACATTTAGGTGCGAAATTGAGTGACAAAATTAGGTGAACAATAGACTGACCGATGCTTTAGCCACATCGACCACCGAGCCCCATCGTACTTTCCTTTCCAATTTATTTTTGTAAGTAATTTTGGCAAAGATCCCAACATCGCGTAGAACTTCTGGCAGAAAAATCAAAATTTAATTCAAAATAGGGAAAGAATACCGTAACCACTTAAGAAGCGGTTACGAATGCGGCGAAACACGAAGGAATTGTAACTTTAACTGAGAAGTTTAATTGTAATTATGGTACACATTTATTAAAAAAACGTTCTTTAATATTTTTGTTGGTTAATTAGTCAGCCTAACATTCAAAACATTTAGGGCTGCGGTACAACTTACTGTACAACTGGACATATGGTGGCGTTATTTTGTTCATTACAGATTTAATCATTCAACGTGTGCTTTACATAGCGTAAGGAATTTAAAGACCAATTCGTTAACTTAACAAATACTAGCCAAAAGTTTCAAAATGGCGGATATTTTAGTTTGAAAAATGAGCTATTGGACCCAAACATGTCATAATGAAATAGTCACTATGTATACATATAGAAAGAAATCATTTTCCTAATAAGTTGGG